>JAJIZL010019967.1:232971-259770 GCA_023969395.1 Amblyomma maculatum | reverse complement strand
TCACACACACACACACACACACACACACACACACACACACACACACAGCGAGCAAATTCCATAGTTCCGGGGATTTTTTCTTTAGGCGCTGCTCACCATGCTGTTCCTTCCAAATTATTAAGCAGTCACTACGTGCGTTGCAATATTTATGGAAAAAAGAATGAATTGCCAACACATTCCAGATCGTTGGTTTCCTACTTTACTGTTAGCACTTGCAACAAAATGCTGCTTATTCGCACAGGTTGTCGACTGCCTCTGCGAGCCATCTAAATAGTTTCAACTGCCACATTACAAATACAAATACAAATACAAATAATTTTATTTAGCATCAACACTGATTATACAGTACTCGTGATGCTGCAGGGTGCTAGCAAAAAGCCTGCGATGGCTTGACAAAGACTAGCACCCCGCTTACAGTGCAATACAGCAGCGGACAAAACACAACAAAACAAGAAAAAGCCATTATAAACATAACGACGGCTTTATATATTACAAAGTACATTTAGAGGATAGGACTAATATTGGGTGGTACAGAACTGCGTGTGTTAACAATATTTTGATTTGAGGACATATACTGTTGTATAGATTAGCTGGACTTGTTAACAGAGGAATTAAGAGCTTGTGGTAGCATGTACATCAACATTTGGCGGCCATAGTTGGTACGGGTATGGGGAATCTTCCAAACCTCACTGCTTCGTGTGCCATACGTTTTTTCAACTGGAGTCAGCGCTGCCAGTGTTTCAAGGAAAGCGTCACTATTTATGCGATAAGTATGATAACGTTTTAGCAGAACTGCGTTGAACAGGTTCGGTAATAATTCTAATCTAAGGTCATGAAATATAGGTTCTGTGTGTGCGTCATAAGGTTCATTAGAAATGATTCTTACAGCTTTTTTCTGTAGTCGATAGATTTTGGACAGGTTTGTGTAGGTCATTGTTCCCCACACCAAATAACCATACGATAGCGTGGACATGAAAAGGGAATTGTATAAGAGCAATTTAATGTGCTTTGGCAAAAAATAACGAAAGCGTGCAAGAATACCTACTGTTCGCGAAAGTTTGGAGTGAACGAGGTCAGCATGCGCGCTCCACTGCATATTCTGTTGAAAAAGAACACCTAACATTTTTATAACTGGTACAATGAAGTGCACCCGCCATCACCCCTGCTGTAGTTGCTGCGCTTTTGAAACTTCGCACATAAAAGCATGGGGGGCACGTTATTGTTTAACAGCTTATACAAAAAACCTAATGACCGAAGACGGCAAAAGTATCGCTGACAAGCGGCATTTGTGAAAGTTATATGAAATAACAATTATAACATTTCGGAGAAAATGAAGACCTCTAAGACACTTAAACGGGTGAACAAGTCAGCATAACAGATACAATCTTGCAATCACGGAGAACCCCACAAATTGTGCGAAATGCAATTCCTGCGGCGCTTACACCGGGCGATAACAACATGAGTAAGGACAAAAGTGGAGGCCTAACCTTTCAGTTAAGTCGTTTTACTCTAGGGACTTCCGGCCGCTAAGGACAAAAACTGTTAAGTTCCCCGCTTGAGTCACATAATTTTCTCGGTGTCCACCCACCTCTCCATAATTATAAAATTAAACAGAGTATCGTCCCACAACAGTGGGAGTGATTATAGCCTTGTTTTACATAAACGTTTATTATAATTGTATAAGTGCTGACAATTTTACAGATCATGTACCCTGGCTGAGATATGCTAAAAACGGCGAATTGCTGGTAGGCTGAAGTTCGTGATGGATATGTTATTGATGCACTGGTTATCCAGTGGAGGCGTAGAGATAGAATGTCCGACTTGTGCGTAAGAAGTCCGTGGTTCGAATTCCGAGGCCGCGCATATTCCCAGTGGATTAAAAAAAATTGCCAGCCGTCGAGTTTCCATTCAACATTATGTTTAGCACACTTAAGCATGGATGCACATGAATAATCTTACAAGCCCCCGGCCTTCAGTCCCCAGTGGCTGCGGAGCAATTGACCACGGCGGCGGTAAGGCCTGAAACGCAGCGACGGGTGCTAAGAATATCTTGCTCCGGACAGGCCGCCATTGGAAACTAACCTTGGTAATGTTTAATGCTTTAGCGGTACTGTTAGAGGAATTAGCGGGCATGAAATGGGATCTGATAGGACGTAGTTAGGTTAGGAGACCAAACGACGCATACACTGTACTGAAAACGGGCATACATTGGGTTATCGAGGTTTACCGGAGGGACGCGAACAAGCTGTAGGGTTCCTTGTCATTAAAGATATAGCTGGTAATACAGAGGAAATCTCTGCTATTATTGATAGAGTGGATGGAATTGTAATTACCCTAAAGAAGCGGTACAAACTGAAGGTTGTACAGGCATACGCGTCACCATATGGTCATGATCTGGCAGTTGGAAGCTGCAACAAATATGTATAAATGCCAATGGGGAAAGTAAAGACGCAGTATTCTGTACTAATGGGTGACTTCAGCACCAAGGTAGTGAAAAAACAGGCTGAAGACCATGCAGTGGGTGAATGTGGCATTAGTTCTAGGAATGGCACGGGCAATTACTAGTTCAGTTTTCAGAGCGAAATAACTTAGGAATCATAAATGCCTTCTTCTGAGAATGAAAAAACCGGAAGTGGACATGAAAAAACCCTGAAGGGGAGACTATGAATGAAATTGACTTCATACTTTGTTCTAACCACCGCATTATGTAGAATCTGAAGAGGAAACGGAGCAGATTAGTAATAAAGAAGTTCGTCAACAAATTTCCAGTAAGAGGGAGGGTACAAGAATTCAGGATCTTGCTACATAACGGTATTAAGTTTCAACCGTAGCGTAGAGGCAATAATTAATACTTTAAGAGATGTCATTACTGAATGGGCGGTAGAAGTAGGCAGAAGAATTGTTTTGAAGGCTACCGGTAAACTATGGAAAGAGACTAACGATATAAAAAATGCTTAAGTATGAAAGCCTGAAACCTAACCGGGTAGATAGAATTGGCAGAAATATCAAAGCTAATCAATAAGAGCAAGGGGGCCGACATACAGAAGTATAACGTGGGGAAAATTGAGTACGATTTAAATAACGGTCGCAGCCTGAAAGCGGTAAAGCGAAATTTAGGCATTGGCAAAATTCAGGTATGTGCACTAAAGGACAAAGCGCGGACAGGATAGTAAAAGTAGCCGAGTTCTATACAGATTTATATATTAGTCGAAGTGCTAAGGAGAATTATTAGATAGGGAGTAGTGAAAACAGTCAGACATTGCTACAGTGACGTAGGACGAGGCTAAGAAAGCTTTAGTAACTATTAAAAGAGAAAGGCAACTGGGGATAATCAGGTAATTACATATTTGTTGAAAAAAGGGGAGGGGGAATTCATGCTATAAAACCTGGCTATCCTGCGCCTGCAATTCCTGGTTTTACCGCCGGTACAGACGTCATGGAAAAACGACAATATTTTCTTAATTCATAAGAAAGCATAAGAAAGGGTACTTTAAAGTATTGAAAAATTATCTGCCATACAACTTACTATCTGTTATCTATAAGGTGTTTACTAAAGTAATCGATAACAAAATCAGGACAATCTAAGATCTGAATCAAGCAAAAGATCAAGCAGAATTTTGGAAAAGCTCTTCTACTATCAATCATATGCATACCATCACCCAGGTAATACTAGAATGCTCGGAACATATTGGGCCCTTATGCATAGGATTGATTGATTACAGAAAAATGATTTGACTCAGTAGAAACATCGGTATTCATGCAAGTATTGCGAAATTATGGTGTATACGAGCCATACCCAAAGTACTGGAAGATATCTATAGTGGCTGTAAAGCAACCATTGCTCTGCATAAAGAAAGTAAAAAAAAAAAGTTCCATAAAAAATGGTGTTAGGCAAGGATACATGATCTCTCCAGTATTATTCACAACTTGCTTATAGGAAGTATCTAGAGAATTTGAACTGGGGTAGTTAGCGATAAGGGCCGATGGAGACCACCTCAGTAATCTGCGATTCACTGATGACATTGCCTTGCTAGGTAACTCAGGGGATATGAACTGCAAATATGTTTAATTACTTAGCGAGGAATAGCAGAAAGGTAGTCTTGATAATCAATATGCAGAGGACTAAGGTGACGGTCAACTGCATCGGGAAGCAACAATAGGTAGCAATTAAAGCACTAGAAGATGTAATCGAATATGTCTACTTAGGACAGGTAGAAACCGCCGATCCAGATCATGAAAGGGAAATAACTAGGAGAGTAAGATTGGAATTGAGCGAATTTGACAAGTTTTCTCAGATTATGAGTACAAACTTACAGGTATCGTTCAAGAGGAGAGTATAGAATAGTTGCATCTTACCTGTACTCATTTATGGCGCTGAAACGTGGAGACTAACCAAGAGAGTTCTACTTAAGTTGAGGACAACCCAGAGGGCTATGGAACGAAAAAGGTTAGGTGTATTATTAAGAGAGAAGAGGTGCGCAGAGTGGGTCAGAAAAATAACTCGAGGTAATGGTCTTGTAGCGGAAATCAAGAACAAATGGGCATGGGCAAGGCATGTTGTGCGTAGAAAGGACAACGAATGGTTGCTTAGGGTAACGATTTGGATTCCATGGGAAGGAAAGTGTAGCAGGGTGCGCCAGAAATTTAGGTGGGTAGGTAAGGTTAAGAACTTCGCAGATGTTAAATAAATGCAGTTTGTACAGGGCCGGGTAATTGGAGGAGTATGAGAGGGGCCTTCTGCAGTAGGTATAGCCCGAGTGATTATGATGATGTTACTCATGCATTGAGACACCTGGTCGTTTCGATGGAGGCGAAACGAAGAGGCGTCCGTGTGCTGTGCGATGTCAGCGCACGTTAAAGATCCTCAGGTCGTCGAAACTACTCCGTAGTCCTCCACTACGGCTCCTAACTTGTGACACGTGGCATGCAATGTTGCCAAGAACCAATTCAAGAGCGAAGCGTTCGGCAGAAGATTAAAAATATAACCTGGGATGCGGACAAGATAGCTATGTGCCAAATTTTCCAAAACATATGCTCAATTACTCTTTTTCAAACCTGAAAAAGGGATCTGTATGTAGAGATAGTATGACGGGTGTACTCATCCCAGTGATCGCAAAAGAAGGCGGTTACAAATCTTTTCTTCACTCTTCGAATCCCGGCCGTGGTGACTACTTTTCGATGGAGACGAAATACAAGCCACTCTGTGCTGTGTGATATCAGTGTATGCTAAAAAATCCCAATTGGTCGAAATATTCGGAGCCCTTTCTCTCAGAGCATTAGTTGTCTCGGGACGTTAAACTCTGCAAACCAAATTTTTCTGTTGGTCACTTCGACTTCCTTTCACGCTCTGAATGTCTCACACAAGCATCCGCGTTCAAGCATCACACAAGCACAAGCGCGAACAAAAACCTCCTTTGCGCATACGGTACGGTTGAATGCCACATTCTGAAGCCTAATAAAGCAGCGCGGAAACGAGAATCAAACGATCTACCGTACTCGTCCAGCCTGTGGTTTCTACGTGGACATAGGCCACCAACCACCTCGGGTTCGAGCGTCGCGCGAGCCGAAGCCCCGATCAGCCGTCACCGCGCGCGCACTGAAACACTGCAGCGCGCACTCAACCTCCACAGGGAGGAGAGCACTTCGCTGCAAGGACACAAACCTCCAAGTTCACAAAGGAGACGTTTATTGAAACGCCATCCTCCAGCGGCACACACACACACACACACACACACACACACACACACGCACACATACACATATTTACAAACGCATATACGCACACACATACATATATTTACAAACGACATACACACACATACGCAGTCACCGTGTCAAGGGAGCGCGCGAGGAGCAAGGCTCCCCTGCGCGCACGAAGTGACACGGAGTGCGCGCCGCAAGCACGCAAGGGCGTGCTGGGATCTCTCTCTCGCAGTGACCAAAGGGTTCCTTTGAGAGAGAGTGGGCAACCACCGCAAGGTACGCCTGTCGCGGATCGTTGGATCACGATCGACAGGCTCGAGCTGCGCTCTCAGGTACGACCCGGAGCAGACGAACTCGAGTACACACTGGTCTGCGCGGACAAAGGCCGGCAGACAAGAACAGTTGCGTACGCACCTTGCGATGTCTCGGAGGGGTCTCCCCCAGAGCTCCGCTCGGAGGGTCGCGCGAGCGCGGCCGTCGAAGCGGTGCCGTGTTCCCGCCAAAAGGCGCCAATGAGAACAACCACTGGAACGCCAGGGCGGAGCTGTGACCCGAACGACAGTGACAAGTCGATCGAGCCCCTCTCCGCCGCCTCAGGCGGGAGAAAGGGAACGGGGAGAACAACTGGGAAGCGGGCGGCGGCCGCGCAAAGGGCAGCCGCAGCAAGCCCGAATCCCACAAGCCCCAAATCTAGATCTTCCGCCTCCTTATTCATTTTTGCACCGCTCAGGCAGAATAAGCCTTTTATTGAAGGCGCAAAATTTTAAACGCTGCAGCACGCATTTCACGGCAATGAGCCCTCCTTCGCTTCCCAACAGCGGCGGGTGGAGCAGCCGCAGTCTACCTACCAAAGTGAGTGACGCGACAGATCCTTAGACTTCCACTGTTTAGTGTGGAAAACTGCGGGATAACTTTAGTATCAGTATTGCGGGACACCTTTAATACAACCTGATATCTGACAGCTGCTCTCGAAATAGGATTTGCATGGAGGTGTGAGACTATAAAGACATGTACTTAAAGGTTACTTATTAAAAGAGTAACGCGGATGCACGTATGGTAATGAGCATCTGCAAGGAGAGTCATAATTTTGAGGCAGATCTTATGTTTTGCTTTATTCGTTTTACTTGAAAGAGAAAAGTATTCACGCACTCCACCACCTCTCAGTCTATGTCAACGCTATATGATTACACGAGCGTTACCGTTTCCCGCCCGTTACATGCCCGTCACTGTTAAACGACCAGTGGTCGTCGGTACAACTTCCTCAGACATCTTAAAGGTTGACTTGATATGCACACTTGCGTGCATTGATCCCAACGAACTGTTCAACAACGGTCCGTACCTCAGGTGATCAGCGATCGCACCACGATCTTAAACCAAGTAGCCACAACCGTAGTTAAATATTGACCATTTGGAGCCGGCGACAGACAGACAGAAATGGCCAATGTGTAAAGTAAGAGCTAAGGTTTGAAAAAACACCCACAACACATCGCATAAAACATTCTAGTGTGGATAGGTATTTGCTAATCTCGATAATCTGTAGTAGGAGGAGCTGAATACCAAAGCCACGTAATGCTAGTCGGTATTCTCTGAGTACACACGCGTAGACAGGAGAGTACGATGGCGTGCACAATTTCTTAGAAAAAGGTCACATAAATATTGTGCCAAACGTACATTTACTAGAACTGACAAAGCTGTTTACTTAAGCAAGTTTGTTATGAAAGCGTGTCGTTTTTCACCCTTCTGCCCGCAGCTCCGTGTAATAAAGTTGTACCGCTTGTCGGGGAAAAGGTTGCAAATGAGCATAGTTGATGGAACCTTACAGTTTGTTATTCCAGAAAATCAGGAACATGCGTATTGGACTCCGTGTTGCGAGCAGAAAGCCACACGTACGGCTCTGGAACATATAATCGTTTTCTAGGCTTCTGTGACGTCCAAAGACCACTTGAAAATTCCGAGTTGTCTGGCGTTAAAAATTCGACCTTGGATTTTGAGGCAGAGAAAGAGAAGGAACTACAGCCCTCCCGATCTTCAGATCACGATATGCTCACAGTCTAAAGTCACTCATGCACAAGTGTACATTTTAGATAAAGCAGTGCTTTTTGCCTATATGGGGCTCTCATATAATGTGCTCGTTAATTTGTTTAATTTTATTTCAAAATACTGTCAATCCCCAGTGGGATTGAAACAGGGATGAGTACAAAAAAATGGTACACTGTGGTTAAACAGAGTAAAAAGTAAACAAATATACCAGAGGACCTAAGGCGGAACAATCAATAACTCACATCAGTTCAGTTCAGTTCAGTTGTTCAGTCGTGTCCGACTCTTCGTGACCCTATGGACCATGTCACGCCACGCTTTCCGGTCTCTCACTATCTTCCTAACATCAC
This sequence comes from Amblyomma maculatum, assembly GCA_023969395.1. Lineage (NCBI taxonomy): Eukaryota > Metazoa > Arthropoda > Arachnida > Ixodida > Ixodidae > Amblyomma > Amblyomma maculatum. Next base: position 251,680 of record JAJIZL010019967.1, on the reverse strand, counting down.
ATAACTTCGTCTGCAGTGCCTCGAGGATGCCATCTAACCATGGCGTTCGCTGCCTACCCCTTCTCCGGCGACCCTCAACCTTTCCCACCATCAAATCTTTCTCCAGCGACTCCACTCTTCTCATCAGATGACCAAAGTAGCTGAGCTTTAACTTTAGAATTTGACCCTCCAATGAGCAGTCAGGGTTTATGGTCGACAATATTGACTGATTTGATCTTCTGGCAGTCCAAGGAACTCTCAAGAGTCTTCGCCAGCACCACAGTTCAAACGCGTCTATTCTTCGGCGGTCAGCCTTCTTCACAGTCCAACTCTCGCATCCATACATCACAACTGGAAAGACCATAGCCCGAGTTATACGGATCTTGGTTGGCAGACTAATGTCTCTGCTCTTTACTAGGCGGTCAAGGCTAACCATTGCTCTCTTTCCCAGAAGCAGGCGTCTCCTAATTTCATGGCTGCAGTCTCCTTCAGAGGTAATCTTGGAGCCCAAGAAGAGAAAATCTGTCACAGCTTCCACTTCTTGTCCCTTGATGCTCCAGGACTTGATAAGGCAAGACGCCATGATCTTTGTCTTTTTAATGTTCAGTTTAAGCCCAAACTTCTCACTCTCTTCTTGTACGCGCTTCAGAAGTCTCTTGAGTTCCGCTTCACTTTCTGCCATTAAAGTGGTATCATCCGCATATCTAAGGTTGCTGATACGTTTTCGAGCAATCTTCACTCCCGCTGAAGAATCGTCCAGACCGGCCTTCCTCATGATGCACTCTGCATATAGGTTAAATAGGCAGGGCCACAGTATGCAGCCTTGTCTAACTGCTTTCTCAATCGGAAACCAATCAGTAAGACCATGCCCAGTTCTGACTGTGGCCTCTTGCCCTTCATACAGGTTCCTGAGGAGACAGATGAGGTGAATTGGAACTCCCATCTCTTGGAGAGTTTGCCACAATCTGCTGTGATCTACGCAGTCAAACGCCTTCGCATAATCAATAAAGCCGAAGTAGATGGGTTTCTGGAACTCTCTTGCTTTTTCCATGATCCAGCGAAGGTTGACAACTTGGTCTCTAGTTCCTCTGCCCTTGCGAAACCCAGCTTGCACGTCCGGAAGCTCCCGATCCACATACTGTTGCAGCCTACCTTGGAGGATTTTCAACATCACCTTGCTAGCATGCGAAATAAGCGCGATCGTGCGGTAGTTGGAACAATCTTTGACACTGCCTTTCTTTGGAATGGGGATGTAAACTGACCTCCTCCAATCCTGTGGCTACTGCAGGGTTGTCCAAATCTTCTGACATAATGTATGCAGAATGTTAACAGCGTCATGGTTGAGGTTTTGAAGCAACTCAGCTGGAATGCCATCGATTCCACTAGCTTTGTTCTTAGCAAGGCTGGCTAAGGCCCATTCAACTTCACTCTTCAGGATGCCCGGCTCGAGATCAGTGATCACAACCGTCTTATGTTGGGTTTGCACATTCGGGTCCTTCTTGTACAGTTCTTCTGTGTATTCCTGCCACCTCTTCTTTGTCTCTGCGGCTTCAGTGAGGTCCTTGCCTCGTTTGTCCTTTATCACGCCCAGCTTAGCACAGAAGCTTCCTTTGATATCTTTGATTGCCTTATACATGTCCTCAACCGCTTGGCACTGTATGTTCAGGAAGGCATTCTTATCTCTACTTGCTATTTTCTGAAATTTTGCATTGAGAACCTTGTATCTTTCTCTTTCTCCCATAACTTCTGCCATCCTCCTTTCCTCAGCTATTTGCAAAGCCTCTTCAGATAACCAGTTTGCTTTCTTCCATTTCTTTTGCTTTGGAACTACCTTAGTAGCAACTTCTTGTATTATATCACGAACATCATTCCACATCTCTTCGGGCTCTTTGTCTTCTAGATCTAATTCTAGAAATCGATTCCTCACTTCCACAGCATATTCTAATGGAATTTGATCGAGATTATACCTGAAAGGCATTCTAGTTTTCTGCGTTTTCCTCAATCAAAGCTTAATCTTGGCAACAAGAAGCTGATGATCGGAGCCACAATCGGCCCCAGGCCTTGTTTTTACTGCTTGTATAGCGCTTCTCCATCTCTGCCGGCAAATAATATAATCGATCTGATTCCTGTACAGACCGTCCGGTGAAGTCCATGTGTACAGGCGCCTCTTGTACTTTTGAAAATGAGTATTCGCTATGGTCAGGTTGTTTTCTTGACAAAACTCTACTCGCCTCTGCCCAGCTTCATTTGGCTCACCAAGACCGAACTTGCCTGTAATTCCGGATATTTCTTCACTCCCTACCTTAGCATTCCAGTCTCCTATGAAAAAAACGACGTCTGATGATGGGGTGCGGTCTAAAAGGCATTGTAGGTCCGCATAAAATCTCTCAACGTCAGCTTCTTCAGCAGTTGTGGTCGGTGCATAGACTTGGATAACTGTTATGTTGAAAGGGTGACCTTGGATCCGAAGTGAAATCATTCGGTCGTTTTTGGGGTTGTACCCAAGCACTGCTGTGCCCATTCTTCTGTTTACTACTAGAGCGACCCCATTCCTTTTCTTGGATTCGTGCCCACAATAAAAGACATTGCGGGCACTTGAGCTCGCTGATACACAAGATATCAATGTTCAATCTGTCCATTTCTCGTTTGACGATATCCAGTTTACCTTGAGTCATAGATCTTACATTCCATGTTGCTATGTGATACATCTCCTTGCAACATCGGACTTTCCGGTCGCTTCCCGACACATCCACAACTGAGCGTCCTTTTGGCTTTAGCCCAGCCGCTTCATTCGTCCTGGAGCTACTAGGAATCGCCCTTTGTTCATCCCCAGTAACATGTGGGACGCCTTCCAATCTGAGGGGCTCATCTTCCGGCGCCATATCATGAATGGTATTATGACTGGCCATAGGGTTTTCTTGGCAGGAAATACTGGAGTGGGTTGCCATTGCCTTCTCCAGTGAATCACATTTTGTCAGAACTCTCTGCCGTGACCTGTCTATCTTGGGTGGCCTTACACAGCAGAGTTCACGACTTCATCGAGTTTCGCAAGCCCCTCGGCCACGAGGTACAAAGAACAAAGGTATACAGCACTCAGAATTTCAAAATAAATGTATACAAAAAATGGTACACACCCGTTAAAGTCAGCAACAATGGAAACCTGATAGTAACTAACATGTTTATGATGATGGAGGCACAGATTTAGCTTTTGCTGATGATGACCAGTTGCAAATTGAGTATACATGATCGAGGATCTAGTAATGGAAAACCAGGGAAACGGCAGCCATAACACTATCAAGTCATATTTGTAAAGGGGGAGCTTGTGTCTCTTCGCTTACCGAGTACAAGACCGATGCTCCTATTCTGGCGTACAGTTTAGCAATTTATTCCAAAACGCGAATTTGCACTTTTCTTTCTTTTTTTTCACACTTTCTATTTCTTTATCTTGTTAATAATTCACATACCACCGTTGTGTGGAGCGTGGCCTAAAATCACGCAGTGTTCGTTGGCGTGGAGGACAGGGTAGGACTCTATTCCGTACTGCAGTATGCCTCTTGCATTTTGCGGTACTGCGCCCGTAAGTTTGTGGTTCTCTGAAAAAAAAAAGGAACAAAAATCATTTTAAGCTTTCACTAAGTAACCGAGCTGGCATCTTCCCTAGTAAAGTGTTATTTTGAGAATCACTCAACTGTTTAAACAAAACGACGAATCATGAAAATGTAATCACCTTTTCGAATTCGCAACTATGTCAGCCATTTTGTGCAAGATTACTGCATAATGTTTCCAATTCTTGACATTCCTCATTTCAAAAACCTATGAGCTGTATTGTAACGCTCCGAGAAGCAGCTATCCCGAATACCAATTTGTTTTAAAACATGCGGAATATAAGAGCGACAATACTAACACTGAATAAGCGGTTGTAAAGTAAGTCAGCAATCATGCAAACAAAAAGAAGCAGGCGCGAATTCTCAGCTTAATCGCAGCTTTTGAAGGTGGTCAAAGAGAAGCCCTTATGTAGGCGTTTAGGGCATAAAGAATATTGATTAGAAATCAGGTGGAGGTCATGAGCTGGAGTTCAACAGAGGGCGAGCGATAATTCTCATTTCTACTTTTTATCAAGTATCTGTCGACTGTGAAACAGCTTTCCATCTCACCATATCTAGTGCCTCCCCCACCTGAAGCGATTTAATACGATTGTAAGCCCGCTGCACAGAGCAGCTGACGATGAAGCCGTGAGCTCTGCTGTGTAGGGCCACCCAAGATTGACAGGTCACGGCAGAGAGTTCTGACAAAATGTGATTCACAGGAGAAGGTAATGGCAACCCACTCCAGTATTTCCTGCCAAGAAAACCCTATGGCCTGTCGCAATAGCATTAATGATAGGGCGCCGGAAGATGCGCCACCCCGCCCCCCCCTACCCAGGTTGGAAGGCGCTCCCATGTTACTGGGGGATAGTGAGAGACGGGAAAGCGGGGCGTGATGTGGTCTCTGGGGTCACGAAGAGTCGGACACGACTAAACTGAACTGAAGCCCGATAATGCGGGCAGCAGTTCGAATGCCGTAGGACAACAGTGACCCGGAGGCAGACGTTTCTGTGCTTAACTGTCATGGGTGCGTCAAGCAACGGCAATGAAGTTCCGCAGCGCTTAGCGTTCCTCATTTTCCTTACATAGATGCATGCTTTCCTCTGTATCGTGACAGCTCGCTTCCTTCATATGTGAACTACTCTACCACCTTAGCGGTAATACAGCTGACTAATTTTCGAAAACCGGCAGCGGTGGCCGCGTTTCTGTGTAGGCGAAATGCGAAACCCATCTACTGTGCAGTCACACAGCCTCTTGAATAACGAAAAATATCAGTAATTTAGGGGCATCGCGCTGCGGCTTCTATAATGGGTGAAGTTGTTTTTGGACAATATGGTCCATAACCTGTAGAACCCTTCCTTTGGATGATACAGACAGCCCCTCATTTTGCCCCAAATTTTGCACTAGCACTGTAATGCTAAGAAAGGAAACAGAATATTCCGTGCCATAACACGGCAGCTTACGGGCAAGGCGGTAAAACGGTGTGCCTATCTGCAATAGGTTTTTTTTTTATCACTTTTTCAACAGCCGTGCCGCTCCAGATTTTATATTCTCATATACTGCAGAAAACGCAAACGAGATCTGAAGGACAATTTTGAAGGCAACAGGAGTAAAACAACACAGATCGCGAGAACCAATGGTAGGTAGAGTTTTTTCCCCTGTGTGCTCATTATTTAAACTCAAGCAATATGTTAGTAGTCTGAAGGTTATAGCGAGCGACACCAGTGTAGTACATTTGCCCTCTCGGAATCTGTCGCGCCATGAATCCTGGAGACAAATCCTAATTTGTCACCGTAAGACAGACTATCTAAGGAGTTTTCCACTTATTTGTATTAACTAGCTTTGAGAATGCGCAAACGTAAAACTCAGAAGTAGCCTAAAGCATTCCGACAACAGTGAGCCTGTGCCTTTCGCTCACCATTTCATCATCCTTTGTTCAAAGTTGAGTAAAATTGTGTAATTGCGCCTTATATTTGTAGGGCAAGCTATGGCAAAATTGGTGTGAGGCGATTAGAGCTTACCGTCTTCCACTCCAATTCTTCTGCCGTCATCCAATACCTTCAGGAGTACACGGATCAACCTGAAAAGTGTTGCAATGGAAATATTTTACGTTTCATAATGCCTCCTTTCTAAAACATAACTTTGAATCCTGTATTCGCCAATAAAATAAAGTGGACAGCACAGGGAAAAGCAATTAACATTCGCGGAATTTTGTTGCTCGCGAAGCCCTCTCTTCGAATATTATTACATGGTTAGAATATAAACAGGTGCGACATGATGACAAGGCGAAATATGATTTTTTGTCGGTATCCCTATCAATAGCTCTCCATGCCGCACTAATGACTGCGTCCTTCTCTTCTGGTGTATTACTTTCTTCAGGTATTACATCGATCATCATGATCAATGGCCGAAAACCTGAGCGATGTGTGGTATTGGCTATGTGCATACAGAATATGGAAGAAACTGAAAGGTACTGCGCCGCACTGGAGGAGCAGGTCAAGAGGTCGTTGCCTCGTAGCTTGCATACCTAGAGTCATCACATATCATAAGCCCAGTCATATGAGCGCACCGAAAGTCATGAGTTAAGGGTATTGTCCTTCGTTCAGTACGCTTTTGTGGAGACGTAGCAGCCGTTCACGCTGTCAGATGATTTGGCCATCGTGATTGCGTGTATATTTCATCGCGGTATCTTGTGGTCGGAGCTGAGGACAAAATGCGGGGCGCAGCTGGTGCGCTCATTTCAGAACGGGCAGGGGCTAAGTCAGGAGACGGGGTTGGGGAGACCTGGAACTACGTAAGATGACGGTGATGAAGCTCCAGGGTTCCATCCTCCACCTAGATGTTACAGGACGAGAAGCGGCTACAGGTTTATCTAAAATTTTATCAAATCACCTACAGTTCCCAATGTCGGTTCTCGCTGGTCCTGAAAGAATAATTTTTTTATTGTAGAGAAGTCGCACACCTCTTAAGCGTTGCTAGGCGACGCCGGCAGAGCTTGGCGAGGGGGCTACGCAGCTGGCCTTGGCTCTGACGTCACGGCATACGGCACACGCGAAGCTCAGCTCCGACTAGGCAGGCAAAATTTCCGAAAATTGTGAAGGTTTCAAAAACAAGAGAAAAAACATTTATCTTGAAATATTGGAAACGTTTGAAAAATGTCAATTATTTGAATTTATCAGAAAGTGTAGCCGCATTAAAACATCAGTCTTTTTTTCGAGTAGAGTGCTGCTCACTCATCGTGCCAATATCGCACCGCTTTTAGAGGGTTGTAGAAAGACAAATGACACCTTTGCTGGTTTCAGAAGATTGCTGCCTTGTGTGTCGCACCCTCCACTATTGTGTGTCAGAAGAAGTGGTCAAATTTGGTCGGTTTGCACATCTAGTGCAGGCATAGGCCCAGAGGACAGAGATTGCCGAATATATGTTTGTTCGTTCGAGTATACAGCTTAAAGTGTTAAGTTTGATGAGCGGCGCCGGAAATGAGTGGAGCAGCAATTCCTAGTATTGCGGGCGGGCAAAGTTCTGTGTCCTCGCGGGTACGCAAAATTATGTGTTTGTTGCCCTGCCTCCCTTTACTTTGCGCGTTTTTTTCCGTCTCGTATATATTTCACTTGTGATTTTTTTTTCTGGGTAAATCTTATGAGGAGTTTACTCTATATCTGCATTTTTCTGTGTAATCAATCATGTGGCAGTAAAGTCTGGCCAGATTTCCGCGTTTTGTCCTCCCTGGTACTAGTGTAGTCTTTCTAAATTTACATGCGAATGCGCTTTTTATATTCCTGTGAGTTATTTAGTACTGTTTGAGGTTTATCTCATTTTTCTTACATCAAGCAGGGAACAATATTTACATGCAGCATTTCTGTATGCTCAAAGTGTGTTTATATATATTGTCACGCGCCTTCGTAGAACGTCGACGGAAGATGAAGAAGGACGGTCGGGTAGATCGGTGAAGAAGAAAGAAGAGCAAGGGGAGAGGAACGTTTGTGCGCTTCGCCGCAGTCCTGTTTGTACCGATCCCTGTAAATAAACCCCCCGTGCGTGCAAAGCACGTAACATCTTGGTGGAGGTGCTGGGTAAATACAATCACTGGAACGCCGCTACTAAGCTGGCTTATGTGGTGAGAGGTGCTTGGGTAGCGGCCACGGAGCGTTTCATCTACCGAAGAAGCCGTAGGCTTGCTGGCCTACCACCAATGCCATCAGACATGACTGAAGACGGCAGTATCGAGCAGACAGGACCATCCACGGCGAACAACTGGCCCCATTATTGCGAGCCGCGTACTTTTTTCGGAAAACCTGAGGAAGACGTTGATGAGTGGCTGAAGCACTACGAAAGGGTGAGTAAATACAATCACTGGAACGCCGCTACTAAGCTGGCTAATGTGGTGTTCTTCATTACCGCCACTGCCTTTGACTGGTTCGATAATCACGAGGATCCATTAAGCACATGGGCTATCTTTACAAGCGAAATTAAGAAAAAGTTTGGGCATGAACATTCAAAGAAAAAGCGCGCTGAACAAACTTTGTTTCACCGGGCGCAAGTACCCGGAGAAACTTGTACTGCATATATCGAAGCCATCTTAATGCTATGCAAACTCGTCAACCCCACTATGCTTGAAGAAGACAAAGTCGGTCACGTCCTGAACGGAATAGCGGAAGACGTTTATAATTTTCTTATTAGCAAAGAGAACCTGAGCACCACCGCTGATGTTATAAACACTGTAGAACATTTGAGGCTCTCAAGCTGCGACGAATTACAACTAAATTCGGAAGACTGGCCAACGTCACCTCTGTAGCCAGTGTTGAAGCCTGTCCTTCAGTTTCCATCTCTGATATGATACGAGAGATTATACGCGAGGAATTGTCAAGGTTTAGGGACGCCATCTGTAGTGAAGAATATGTGCGGCAGAGTTGTGCACCGCAGGCAAATGTTGCCGCCCTGTCCACTCCGTGGGTTCAGCCTAGCGGCGCTTCGCATATGGACGATCAGCGCAGCTGTACTCAACGTTATGACTACCAGCCGATGGAAAAAAGGCCCGCCTACTCTGAAAATGTGGTTAGTCAGCAGCGAGAGCCTCGCTACAACCAACGTCGCGCCTTTGTTAGTGAGGACTCTTATGCTGATCGCTGGCGCCCTCAACCTGTGTGCTACAGGTGTGGCATTGCGGGGCATATCGCAAGATACTGCCGCCATCGTTTTCCAACTGTCCAAGATTACCGACCCCAAGCAAACATTCACGGACGGCTGCACACCGAACAACAGCGATCCCCGACTATGCCTACTGGGGACTCACACCATTCGACATATTTGCGGAATTCATCTCCTGCATCTGATCGTAGTGTGACGCCGCCACCCCAGCGCCCGCGCAGGCCACCCTCCCCTCGACGTCGTTCTTCCCCTCCGCCTCAGGGAAACTAGGAAGCGCGGCCGATGGAGGTGAGGCCGTCGGCGAGTCGATGACGTCCATACCTCTGCCCGTGTTTATGTTAAAGAACAAACTGGAAATGTTTGTTGATGGTGTGAAAACAATGGCTCGTGTGGACACTGGTGCTACAGTATCTGTTATGAGTGAGTTTTAAGAACCGTTTAGGTAGAAAAGTAATGTTCAGTGGTGACCGTGCAGTGTTATTCCGTGGTGTCGGTGGTGAACCTTTAGTTCCTCTTGGTGTGTGTGTTTCTTATGTGTTATTGGCGGCCTCAAGTTTAGAGTAGAATTTGCAGTACTACCTCGGTCTATGCATGATGTGATTCTTGGGATTGAGTTTCTGCTAAAGTGTGGTGCAACTTTAGACTGTGGTACTGGAGAGATTGCTTTGAATCCTTCAATACTTGCGGTTCTTGTGGATGACTCGACATCTGAATTTGGAGCATTTGCTGTGGAAGAAGACAAAATTGTGTCAGCGTTATCTGCAGCATTCGTGCGGGTTTTCTCTATTCGGAACCAGTGCGAATCTTTTGAGGCTATAGTAGAACCTACGAGATTCACCTGCTCTAAGAAGACTTTCCTTGTGCCTCGTTGCGTCATTCCCGTGACTAGAGGCCACACTGAGCTATGGGCAGTGAACCACTCCGAAGAGCCAACTGTGTTGCCTCGGGGCCTAAAACTCGCCCGTTTCGAGGAAGGCATATCCGGTTCTGTCGCGGCGTTAAACAGCTCTGTCACTGAGCAGCAGGTGCGACCAGGCATGGAGACCCAAGTTACGGCTATGATTAGTCAATCTCTTTCTACAACTGAGCGTCGTATTCTAGTGGAACTACTACTGAAACACGTGACAGTATTCGACTTTGCCAAGGATGACTCAATGCAACTGCCTACCAGTCGTATTCATCACACGATCAACACTGGGTCCGCCCCTCCAATACGTCAGAAGCCCTATTGAGTCTCAGAAACTGAACGTAAGGTAATAGATGAGCAAGTTCAATACATGCTAAAGCGCGGCATTATTCGGGAGTCCTGTAGTCCTTGCGCAGCTCCAGTTATCCTTGTTAAAAAGAAAGATGGCACATGGAGGTTTTGTGTTGACTACCGCCGTTTAAATTCATTCACGAAGAAAGATGTCTACCCGCTTCCACGTATAGATGACGCAATTCACTGTCTGCACTCAGCTTCATACTTTTCTTCTATTGACTTGAGATCCGGTTACTGGCAAATCCCCATGCGCATTGCAGATAAAGAAAAAACGGCATTCGTAACACCAGACGGACTTTACGAATTTAAGGTTATGCCTTTTGGATTATGTAATGCACCTGCCACATTCGAGCGGTTCATGGATACAATACTACGTGTACTAAAGTGGCAAATTTGTTTATGTTATTTGGACGACGTAGTAATTTTTGGCAAAACATTTAGTGAGCACAACAGCCGTCTGGATATAGTACCTTATTGCATGGAACGAGCTGGTCTTGTACTGAATGCAAAGAAATGTCATTTTGGCGATCGTGAAACAATTGTCCTCGGTCACTTAGTTGACAAAAAAGGTGTTCGACCAGATCCCAAGAAAATTGAAGCCGTCAAAAGTTTTACCGTGCCCAAATCAGTAAAAGAGCTGCAGAGCTTTTTGGGGCTATGCTCGTACTTTCGACGCTTTATACCAAGGTTTGCAGACATCGCTTACCCACTTACGAGTATACTGCATAAAGATACACCATTCAATTGGACCAGCGAATGTGACTCAGCTTTCCGTCATCTGAAGTTTCTTTTGACCTCGGGCCCAATCCTCCGCCACTTCTGCCCACCAGCTCCAATTGAAGTACACACTGACGCAAGTGGTATCGGCATCGGCGCTGTACTACTTATACAACGCATTGGACGCGATCAGCACGTGATAGCGTATGCCAGCCGCTCGTTGAGTAAATGTGAAAGTAATTACACTGTTACGGAGCAAGAATGTCTAGCCGTTGGTTTCGCTGTACAGAGCTTCCGTTCCTATCTGTACGGGAATGCGTTCACGATTGTGACCGACCACCATTCGCTTTGCTGGCTCGTGAGTCTTCGTGAACCCTGTGGGCGGCTCGCTCGATGGGCTTTATGCCTACAAGAGTTTAATTTTACTGTGGTGCACACAAGCGGCCATAAACACTCAGATGCTGACTGTCTTTCGCGTTTGCCGTTTCAAACGACTGATAACGACTCAGACAATTTCGATAAATATTTGGCTACAGCTTCACAAACCTTCCCCGATCTCCGAGTTTTCCGAACCGAGCAACGCAAAGACAAAACATTAACTTCACTGTTTGATTCCGCAAACGAGCCTATGAAGAACACATTTAACATTCGCGAAGGAGTGGTTTACAAGAAAAATTTCGCCTCTGGGGGAGCACGTATGCTTCTTGTCGTTCCGGAAAGCCTACGTATCACAGTTCTAGAAATGACGCATGATGACGCCACGTCTGGTCACCTGGGAGTGGCCCGAACACTCCACCGCACACAGCAACGATTTTACTGGCCGAAGGTGCGTTCAACGATCAAGCGATATGTAGCCAGCTGTGTGCAATGCCAGCGCTTTAAGCTGTCGACTTCAAGCCCACATGGAAAATGCAGCCAGTCACATCTCCAACAGCCCCGTTTGAGCAAGTTGCCATTGACCTTCTTGGACATTTTCCACGGTCCTCTAAAGGAAACCGATGGATTCTTGTGTGCGTTGATTATTTAACCCGGTACTGTGAGACAGCCGCGATACCATCCGCTACTGCGTCTGAAGTATCAAATTTCTTACTTCGACTCGTCATTATTCGGCACGGCCCTCCTGCAGTCATCATTAGTGACCGTGGACGCCAATTCACAGCGGACATTGTCGAAGAACTTCTTCGCCTCAGCGCCTGCAGCTTTCGCCACTCCACGCCTTATCATCCCCAAACGAACGGCGTGGTAGAACGAATAGGACGCTTAACACCATGTCGTCTATGTACGTCGCTGCAGACCATAAGGACTGGGATGGCGTTCTACCGTTCATTACTCATGCATATAACACAGCGCAACATGAGACAACAGGCTACAGTCCCTTCTACCTTCTCTATGCTCGCACGCCTCGCTGTGCCCTCGACACCATACTGCAATTTTTCATTCATGACGAACCTTCTCTTGCTACCAAACTCTGCAGAGCTGAAGAAGTCCGCCAGCTGGCCAAAGTTCGAATTTTATCTTCACAAGAATTTTCTAAGAACCGCTACGACGCCCGACACCTACAAGTTTCTGATGCTCCTGGTGACTATGTGTGGTTGCGGACACCTCTCCGTAAGCGTGGTCTTTGTCAAAAACTGCTGTCACACTACAGCGGACCGTTTGTTGTGTTAGAAAGCATCAGTGACCTGAATTACGTCATAGCGCGTATAACGGCGAATGGTCGACGGTCACGGCAGTCTCAGGTGGTGCATGTAGCCCGCCTCAAGCGATTTCATTCCAGAGGATCTCTGTATCTCGCCCGACGGGATTCGTCTGCGAAGAGGGAAATGTCACGCGCCTTCGTAGAACGTCGACGGAAGATAAAGAAGAACGGTCTGGTAGATCGGTGAACTTTTCCTGCAGAAATTCGGGTTCGGCCACTTTTATAAGAAAACACAGTCAATCTGTGTTATATTTAAGTTTTACGTCTCCCAGTCTCTTCGTTAATAATTGGTCGACCCTTGATTGTGGCACCTCTAGTGACCACATACCGATTGCGTTTGAGGTTAATCACCCTGTAACTCCAGCGACTTCTCAGTTGAAGCCATTTATCAACTACAATAACTTTCAGTCAACCTTACGCTCTAATCTTCATCCGTGTTAGTCATTGACTAACACGGATGAAGAACAAAAATCAAAACGCTTATGCTCGGTGATTGAGGATTGCCGTAAGAAGTCTGAGATCTTGGTACGGAGCTCAAAGGGGAATACTTCAGCTGTTTGGTGGAATGCTGATTGTTCCCGAGATTACAGACGTAGAAAGGCGGCATGGAAAAAGCTTCTCCACAACCAGTGCCCGAAAAACTGGCAGGATTACAAGTTCATTGCAGCTACTTTTAAACGTACAGTTGCAAAAGCGAAGGACGAGTATGATGCTAAGCATTTTGATTTCCTCTCTAAATCTGGCAATCGAACTGCTCTTTTTGGTTTTTTACGCTCGCGGAAAAAGATTCCGCAAGCACAAAATCTACATTCCTTTATTTTGATTCCACATGAAGCAATAGACACAACTGAAACAATTGCCAAAGGACTGGAGAAGCGTTTCTCGTCTGCACTTCCTTCGGGCTTGATATCTGTAATGCCAATGGAACCAGTTAATTATGATCCTCAAATTTCCGTTTCTGAGCTTTCTCCTATAGTTATGAGATTACCAGCCGCTGCTCCCGGTCCTGATAAAGTAACTTCAAAAATGTTAAAAATTCTTTTTGACGAGTCACCTCAGACGGTATTAGAGCTAGTAAATTATTCCATCAAACATGCTTGGATACACCCAGAATGGAAACTTGCCAAAATAATTCCTGTACTTAAGAATAAAGGCGGTGCCTTGTCCATTGATAATATTAGACCAATGGCATTAACATCAAACATTGTAAAATTAATTGAAAGAGTCATACTTATACGTGTTTCGGAATTCATGAATAAAGAAAATATCCTCAGCCCTTGCCAAATTAGTTTCCGTCAAAACTGTTCCATCTGGAATGCGCATGCTGATCTCGACAGTCGAGTTCTTTTAACGCGGCGCCAAACAATGCACGCTGCCTTGATAACGCTAGATATAGCCAAGGCCTATGATAGCGTTGAGCATAGCATTCTATTGCAAAAATTAAAATCTCTTCAGTTTCCACATTATTTAGTAGCCTGCATATCTGAATTCCTCCAAAACCGAGAGTTTTACTGTGCATTAAATGGCGTCCATTCTGGCAGATATAAGCAAGCCAGGGGAGTGCCGCAAGGAGCAGTCCTTTCACCAGTCCTTTTCAACATACTACTCAGCTCAATACCAGTTAATCATGACGTTCGCACTTACGTATATGCGGATGATATTGCGTTTTTTGCAACTGCATCGGATATTCAATCCCTTTACCTCCACTTGCAAACGTACCTAAACTCTATTGAGAATTGGTTGTGTGGCTTGCGTCTCACATTAAATGTAAACAAAAGCGCAGTCCTCATATTTAATATAAAAGATTCTGTAAGTCTGTCTGTAATGTATCAGCAGCAAATAATACCACAGGTTAGATCATTAAAGTATTTAGGGGTCACTTATGATGATAATCTTTCATGGCAGCCCCACATTAACCATATTGCTACGAAAGGGGCTCGGGCCGTGGGCATGTTGCGCCGAATTAGTCGTCCCAGGTCTGGAATGCGGAGAGATGTCCTTTTAATGATTTATGCTATGTATGTGCGTCCAATTTTAGAGTTCGGTTCAGTCTTGTTTTCTGGATCAGCAACTTATAAAATTCGACCGCTTGTTCTGTTGGAGCGAGAAGCACTTCGGTTGTGTTTGGGACTTCCAAAATGTGTTGCCAACAATGTGCTCTATCTTGAAGCCCGGATTCTATCCTTGATATATAGATTACAAATTCTAACCGTTCAGACGTACTTAAGGATATATGAATCAGAGTTTCACCGATATATGTCTATTTTTTGCTGTCAACCGACCTCCTTTTTCGGGGTCCATTGGTCTAAATTTCACACCCCGCAGGTTGTTATGGTCAAAAATTTGCTGGACCCTTTAAATGTTTCCCTTCCTAGTATTCTACCCATACAAACCATCGGTTCATCTTTTAAAATTGTCTTTGACGACATATTCCCGAATAATGCTAAAAACTTATCATCCGTTATTCTAAACGGATTATTAGATCATTTAAGAAGTCTTTCTGCTAGTTTAGTTGTAGCTACTGACGCATCTCAAAGTAATCAAAAGGCGGGTGTGGGTACATATTGTCGACATTTAGACTGGTCTTTTTCTGTCCGGCGTCCGGACTTCACCCCACTTTTTGAGGCGGAGTTTCTGGTGGTGGTACTCGCTTTACGGAAATTAGACTCCCCTTTTTCTAAAGTGGCAGTAATTTCCGACTCTCTATCCTTGTGTTCATCTCTCTGTTCGTCGGTGGATTCTGCAATAGTAAAAACCTTTGTCCCCTTATCCCTAGACATTTGAAAATTGTACATATGGTATGGGTACCAGGCCACAGCAATGTGACTTTAAATGAATATGCTGACAATTTGGCAAAAGAGTCCCTTAATGGCCCCGTATTATCTATCCTCGCGGCGACCGCGTACATCACCGCAGCGAGGTTTCGAAGAAACGTCCTATTAAATATGAAAAATGGACATCTTTTAGGATCTGTTGACTACCTGCATCTAAATTATTCTTGGAATAGAAAATTATGTCATTCACGGCAACTTGAGATTTAACTAACAAGGCTGCGATGCCGTATCCCACCTTTAAATTTCTATCTTTACAGGTCTGGTTTGGCACTCTCTCCCGTCTGCGCATTTTGCGGTGAACAAGAAACATTAGATCACTTTTTATTGTTTTGCCGCCGCTTTACTACGCTGAGAAAACAGTTGATGGAAAGGCCATTGCAACAGCTTGTCCTTAGTTTAAGCAGCCCGACATTGTTATCATTTGGCGCCACCATCCTTGGGCACAGTCACAGGTCTGTGTTTACCACCATGCAAAATTTTTACTCGACTCAAATCGTTTGCCTTGCTAAATATTTAAACACCACTTGTTCTACAATTGTAGTGTCAATCTCCCGTGAGTGTTACCACTTTTCATTTTATATTTCACTTATTTCCCGTTTTGTTTCCTTTACTCTACCCCTCAAATAATTTTTTTTAATTCAAGTATATTAAAAAAAAAACTCATTGCTACCCAATTCTTGGCCGATCTCCCTCTGTGGGTATGTGCCATAAGTTATTTGGACAACAACAACAACAACAACAACAGCAAGGGCAGAGGAACGTTTGTACGCTTCGCCACAGTCCTGTTTGTACCGATCCCTGTAAATAAACCCCCCGTGCGTACAAAGCACGTAACAATATGTTTACTCTTACTCGTGCTTGTATTCTTCTCGTTGTAAATGATAGCAAGCAATTCAGTGTTTGCCATATTTATCTCCAAAAAAGCCACGCGTAAATAAGTATTGGACATTGCTTCATTTTAAGCTATATTCTAGTCCTTTAACATTTACCGCATTTCTCGGTAGTACAGTAAGCCATCTGACAAAAAAAAATGCTATTTTGCTTTTGTTCTCAGCTTGTTCTAGTGAATATAATATACGCACGTGAACTGCCAGTTTAGTTCATTTCTTATAATGTTTTGTTGACAGATTAATGTTCATTGCATTTTTAATTCGATCATTGACATACCAAGGCGCTCTAGCAATGGCGATGTGTTTGTGCTCGCTCCGTCCTAGATTATCCTAATCTGTTCATGTTGAGTTTCAGACCTCTTTTTTTGTTATCCTTAAAGGGGTAGGAAAATGTTTAGAGGCATGTATAAATTTTCTCTGTATGAGAGGTCGCCCACAGCAAAACCTTTCACATATATCTTAGCTCAGCTCCATAAACGCGGTAAATGCTCTTCGCCCGATCGAGAGGCAATGTTAGCAACATTTATTTAATGACGTATGAAGCTCATAAGTGTATCAGTGAATGCTAGTGATGTCAAGTCCCAGTAACATGACTTAATATCAACGGCGCAACGACGCGCGACCACTGCCAGCTGCTGAATTGGTGGCCAATGGGCTTATGGGCCGGTGCCTCCGCTGGTGGACGGCATCGGCGCCCGAACAAAACCATCTCACTAATAAGACATCTATCTGACAAGATTTTCGTTGTACTTCATAACAAATACAAAATAAGCAAATCAACACCATTTCATATGCTCGCGTTTCCGCACTCAGCGAAAAAAGTAAAATAAAAAAATGCACCATTTTGGCACCTGAAATTGTTTTAGCAGACTAAGCATTCATCACGAACGTTCTGAAATAAACCTAATTGTGCGACCAAATCTAAAAACAGCAAATAAATTATATTGTTTCATCAGCCAGGTCAGTGCTCTTTCCTATTTAGATTTTCATGTTTTTATGTTTTTTTCATGTTTCCTTAGGGGAGTCATTCATTTTTGTTTTTTTTTTTCGGTTTTCCATGCCTCGGGAAAAAACGAGAAAAAAAAGCTTTTTTTCCAAAATTCATGTTTTTTCCCGAGCCCTCCCATCTCTAGCTCCGACCCTTGTAGTGAAGCTTTTCGCTTCAACACGCGGCTGCAACGAAAGGTCAAATAGTGGCGAGGAGGCGAGCGCGCAGTAGTAGCGGCGGCATACATGCGCAGTAGCGCGGGGCTGCGGCGAAAGATCAGGTGACGCAGTCGGGGGCGGCGACAGCTGTGGCGACGGCTGCCACCTGCGCTGCACGTGACGTCGCACAGTTTCGCGCATGCACAGAATATGACTTTCGCAGCATAAGGCCCACGCGAAGCTTGGCCCCGAACCTCGTAGTGTTGCTTTTCGCTTCAAAATGCGACAATTTGTTTTCGCTACCCTGTTACCACTTTCCTGCCTGCGCTAGAATCAGCAACCCATTTTCAATGCTTAGGTTTCTTAAGGTTGCGAAATTTAATCTATAAACTGACAGCGAAGATTTGGTATCAGCAGCAACATGCTTAACAACACCTATTTCTGAAGCGTACCAAATTTAACTCTACGGACAACGACTTTACGTACTCGATACTATGGCCACAAAAGCAATCGAGTTACCATGAATATTTCTAGTTTCTATCAATATTTCCAATTTTCATCTAAATTGCTGCCTCTTGATAAATGCAAAATGTATTCACGTTTCCGCAAAGTGAACTACTCTAATTGCTTATAACTGCGACAGAGTGATCTTGACGTCCAATATTATGGCCCTTCATAAACTCAAAGAACTGTTACTAAATATAGTGGACAATATATTGGAATATATTGACAATTTCAGTAAGACGGTATATATATATATATATATATATATATATATATTTATATTCCCCTAAACAGATTACATTACTAATTTCTGTGATTATCCAAGTAAACATTAAAAAAAATACATAAACCACCATCCCCAACGCTTTCCAATTGGCCTCGCCGACTGTTGGCTTCTTTCCTTCATGTATTATAACGAGCACCCTCACTTCCCCTTAATTAATCTGCTTGTAGCCTACGGGGGTCTCGGTTCTGGCAGTCTTGAAGCCATAGGTAGTGTAAGAGGGTTCTAGCACAGCTTTCGCCCTCGCTCTTGATCACGTTTTACGTGACGCTGGCGGTAACAGAGGGAGTTCCACGTCCGCCGCTATGCTTGAGGGTGGCGCTGGTGAACACTGTCAGGGTTCGTATACAGACAACATAAATACCTAAGCAAGTAGCGGGGGGGCAGCGGCCGATGTAGCTCAGTTCGAAGAGCAACGGACGCGATATTCGGAGATCGTGGGTTCGGTTCCCACCATCGGCACGCTGTTTTTTCTTCTACTTTGTGTTTAAGTATTTTTTCCCCAACCAGATTACATTACTAATTTCTGTGATTATCCAAGTAAACATTAAAAAAATACATAAACCACCATCCCCAACGCTTTCCTTGGCCTCGCCGAGTGTTGGCTTCTTTCCTTCATATATATATATATATATATATATATATATATATATATATATATATA
>JAJIZL010019967.1:214570-232961 GCA_023969395.1 Amblyomma maculatum | reverse complement strand
ATATATATATATATATATATATATATATATATATATATATATATATACATATATATGAAAAAAAAAATAGCTTTGGTTTAACTGCAGTTAAGCCTACTGGTGTCGCAAAAGCTACGGCCCCCTTTCTACTCTAAGGTTGAGGTATAGAGGACTTATCTGTCTTCTTGTTCGTCTTTTTCTCCTTTTTCATTTTCTTCTGCTCCAGTGGCCTGCATACGGCACACGGTGCCACGCCGACTGCTTTGAAATCAAGTCCAGTGTAACTTTCGCTACAAAATGTTAGATTTTATAATTCCGCAGGTCCTCTGCGTTTCACGCATTGTCCTGCTCATCTCCACACCGCGAATGCACATATACAACATACTTCTTCACTTTCATCGTGGCGAGAGCATTAGTAAGACGAAGGATGACTGCCGATACTTACATCAATTTCCAGCCCCGTTTCTGAAAAATAAAAAGTACCAACTCTTAAAGGCTTTCATCTAAAGTAAGGCAGCACAGTTGGCAGAGAACGTGTCCCTAATTACTCAGAAGTGTTACCTTTCATCTTGCGAGGGCTGCGCTTTCGATAAAACACCACATGCGATCATCTTTCTAAAGATGTTTTCTGTTTGCTCTTAGCGGCGAGAAAAATTGGCTGGTAAACATGCCGGGAGAGGTAAGTTTGGCATCACGATGGCAGTATTTTCTGCCTGTAATAAAGCAGCAAGTGCGTAATAACTACTTTGCCTTATTCACATGGAAATACGTCCGCAGCATGAACCTACGTGGAACCGCCGTCACATGCTAAGCTAACGAATTTTAATTTGGCAAGCTCACAGCCAATCGCGTCGCGCTGTTTCAAATTGACAGGGTTTCTGAATGCGTATAGTGGAGTTTCTTTATTGCTGAAGAAAGAAGTGGCGCTTGTTGTTAAGAAGCACTGAGTTGATCAGTGCGCGATTAAAAGCGGAAAAATTATCCGGCCAGTATCTAGAATACCGCTTGGTAGACGTGACGAAGAGACAGCGCGTCCATGCGCCAATATTATACATTCGCTAACAATGCAGCATTTATTGCATTTGTAAGACATTTCGTAATAAGAAAGTGCCTTAGATTTATTTCCATAACCCTAAATGAGCCATACGTTTCAGACTCCGATTTTATGCTAGTGTTCAACGGCCTCGGGAAAAGCGTTAGAAGGGCTTCATTGTAGTGATCGCGTCTAGCAATATTGTACTGCTCTACGACACCATGTCGTCCTTTAAGTCACTATAGTTCATTGCTGTAGACTGCGTGCACACGTAGCAACTGCGCAATTGCGAGAGCTGTGAATTATTTCTTGAGAAAATTTCCCCAGAATCTTTGTCGTAGCACCTTTATATACGTTATCAGAGATTAAAATCAACGCGTTAGCTATGACAATAATTTGATATTCCCATTATATTTATTGAACTTCACGACACAGTCGCGCTAACGGTAAAGCTTTGCTAACCTACAGCAATGTCTTTTAACAACTGTAAGCATTACTCCTATGAGGGCGGCGAACCTGTATTAAGAATTTCAGTGGTCTGTCTATCTTTCTTGCCAGCCATAGCTAACCTCGCTAAAAAGGCGGTGCTGTCTTTTTGTTTAAAAATGGCGACTATTACCCTCGCTAGCTATACTGCTACTACGCTTGGAGATGCGAAATATAGTTCATAACCGCAAGCTCTCCTGCCTTATCGAAAGCATCAATTTTTCGCTGACTGTCTAGCCCACTAGCTTCGCGATATTACTCAGGTAGAGGCGCGTCTGCTCTGCTGCTCTGATTGTTCCAATATCAGGCACCAGCGTTCATGGCTGTCGTTCAGAAAGAAGGGTAGTACGCACTTGGCTTTCCGTTATGGGCGATTGGAACGCACACTGAAGTCATCTGCAATAACCTCACATTTTCTCGCACAATATTACTCAATTCACATAAGAAATCACGTACAAATCGCCTATAATTGCATAAGTTTTCATAGTTTCTTGTACATTATCATAAATTATGTACGATATTTTATGATAATGATGTGCACCGTATGAGACTCTATGCGATTAAATGAGATTCTATGAGGTTATTGCCCCGTAGACCTTTTGGTTTTTCAGTAGGGTGACGGGGCACCCTAAGCGCGACCTCTCCAGTAGAGCCAAATCACCACGCCCCCAGCGGGTTCTCGCACTGCCAAAAAGATTGACACTAGAGCCCCAAGTTAATTCAAGGTTGCGAGGACGTGAAACACTTGAATACTGTGTTTTTACTTCGGCAATATAGACATCGGTGAACATATCACACATACATACATATCACATAGACATACATATCACAGCCTATGCGGCGTCTTCTCCCGATTTAGAAGACTGCCTCTGTGACGTCTATTTCACTACCGGCTGCTCACTGCGGTCTCCATAACGATGCTCTGCGCGCTTTACCTCGTCATGCGCTTTATCTCGCCAATCATTGAAGGAGAAACTTAAAATAGCAAGCTATAAATTTGAAATCACGACGATGTACTGTGTATATATAAAGGTGCCGTTTGTTCCAAATAAAGTTGTTGGAAGTGAACGCTGTGTTTGTCCTCTCATTGTCAGTCACTCGTACTTGTGTGCGCTACAGCTCAAAAGTATGAACCAACAAGTCAAATTTTGACGTTATTGAAGTATACATTTGAGGCTTAGAGCTGAATGATGAAGATTCCTCCTACACACTGCCGAATGAAGACTCCGTAATCATTACGCCTTTGCGCAAAGCCAAGAAAAGCGCACATAGACACTACTTCCGCTAGGTGACAACGCGTATCGTTACGTTTCTCCACCGACAAGTGGGACAGCTGACGCGGCCACCGCATAGCAACAGGCAGAACCGCGAGCGGATCGGCCATTTCGACGCCGTTCATCGGCCGCGCAACGCTTCCTCCCGCGGGCAAGACTTGACGTGATCCTGCCACGCGCCAAATGTGTGTGCGTGCGTGTGTGTGCAAACGCCGGCCAAGCCTGGAGCTCGTGAGAGAGTGCGCCGCCCTCGCCCGTCTGCAGGAGGTGGAGGAGATGAGGTCGGACCACCTGCGATTGAGTCATCCCGACGTGCACAAACGTGTTTGGCTCTACCTTTCCTGTGAGGGTTTACCCTTTCCCTGTGAACTGGAAAACCTATAAAAAGCAGCGGCCGACTCCACTGCGAGAAAGACTACTTTGACGCGCCGTTGGCACGACGCTAGAAACCAGCTGTGTGAGAGTGTCTGTATTCTCTCCGGGTCAGCTTCACTGCCCGTTTCTTCATGATGTTGCAGTAAAGGTTATTTCGTTAGAAGCCTCGTCTTTGCTGGAACCGTTGATGCCGTCCGCCGTCCACGGAGCCGCCAGGCCAACGCTACCGAGGGGCCGCGCGCCGAACGTAATAACTGCTGGCAGCGGTGCGATACCCAGGCGCACGCGCGAACCCAAACCTAATAATTGGTGGCAGCGGAGGGATGAGCACGCGAGCCACGAACCTAATAACTGGTTGCAGCGGTACGCTACTCAGGCACTCGCGACCTCAAACCTAACAACTGGTAGGCAGCGGTGGGACGACCAAGCAGTAACCGTGGTACGTGGAACGACGACGACCAAGCCGTAACCGCGGTCGGAGGGACGAGCCAGGCTATACCGTCGTCCAACAACTGGTGAACAGCGGAGGGACGAGGACGACCGAACCGTGACCGTGGTCGGTGAAACGAGCCAGGCCTTACCGAGGTGCAACATCTGGTGGGAAGAGCGGAGATGTCCGAGGCGTGACCCGTGAATCAAAGCAGCTAAGCGGCAAGTCGGGAGCAGTGCAACGAGCCCTGTGTGATGACTGGTTGCCTGCAGCGGAACGACTGCGTTGGATTCTTGGCTGCGAGGTTTGGTGAGTGCGGGGCTTTCTTCTACTGAGGTTTGCCAGGCTTTTGTTAAGTAGAGAACAGAGCTGGTAATTGTGTTGTCGTTGTTGCTGGGTTAATTTCAACAAGTCAATAGTGGGCAGTAGAGAAGGCAGCACTCGGAACAGCCATGGGTTTGGATTTGAAGTCGTTGCGCAAACCGAAATTGCTGGAGCTTGCGGAGGAGTTGGGTCTGGATTTGTCAGACAAACTCAGAAAACCAGAAGTGTTAAAGGCTACTCTTGCGTTGGAAGCTGAAGATGACGAGCTTTCGGAATGCTTTGAGATCATTGACGAACGTCAAGAGATGCGTGAACGTAAGGAACGTTTCGAGAAAGAGGACGCCCGCGTAAGGAAACTGATGCAGCTGGAGATTTCAGCACATAAAATGAGCGTGGAAAGGATTAAAGCTTGCAATGCCATTCAGAGTAACGGTTCAATACCGCGAGATGGTCTACCACCGTTCCTCATTGCCGAGGATATGACAAAGTATTTGGCAGACTTTGAGAATGTCTGCAGAAGTAAACGTTTGAGCGAGATAGTTGGGCACAGAAATTGGTAGCTCCTCTTTCCGCTGAAGCGTCGGAAGAAATCAAGCGATTGGTTGGCGACCGCTTGAAAAATTACGATGCACTAAAAGAGTCATTGCTGATACGATATCGGATAACGCCTCAGGATCTTCGGAAAAGATATGAGAGCGAGAAACATTGTAACACGACGTACTTTGATTTGGCGTATCAGTTGAAAGCCGCTGTAAGCGAATGGCTAGACAGTGCGGAAGTTCCGGAGCAAATCGAACTTGCACCGGAGTGTGAGAAACAGCTTGGGGAAGCGGCCGAGCAACGTGACCGCAGTAGCGAGCCGACCGAGCCTCGAACAGAGGAGTATTGTGTTACCTTGGTCGAGCCACCAGCTAAGAAGGTTAGCGCAGGCTTAATCGGTGAGAAGTCCCAAGTGACGCCGTTAAGCGAGGTGAACTGCACGCCGACCCAAGTAGCTGTAGGAGATACAGTTCCATCAAATGAGTGTGGGGAACTGGTAGTAACTGAACCACCTCTCGAGTCGAAAGCAGAAGCTTGTGTAGAGCGCGACGGAGCAGAAAACGAGCTAGGAGAGGAGAAAATTTCGGTTTCCGAAATCAGCTGTGTCGTAGAGCAGGGCACGGAGAAAAACGAAGTGCCGATCAGGGAAACTGCGCAGCCCGCGAGTTGTGATCAGCCAGGGCAGACCGACGAGGAGTGTGCGTCCGCTGTAGAGAGCGAGACTTGCGAAGGCGACAGCGGGCGACCAGAGCAGAGTCAGAATCGTTCGTGCTCCGATACCACGCTAGGTTGTATTCACGAGAAAAGCAACCCCAGTGCGAACGCGGACGTGGCACGCATGGCCCTCACACAATCTGAAGCGCCCCAGCTGTCGAAGGAGCTTGATCTTTCTCCGGTTAGCTCTGAGCGAGGCGACGCACTGAGTGGCGAGCCGCCAGAGCAAATGCCTAGGAGGAGGACTGACGCGACTCAGGTCAGCCGTTGTTGTTCGGACATGTCTGCAGGTGAGTCATGCGCTGCTGGCCGCGATGCAGACACGGCACCACACTTCGACCGCTCAGAGGACACCGGTGTCCTACTAGCTCCGGTTACCGCTAGAACGTTGACCGCTAGCTTGCCGGAGCTCGCGCCGAAAGAAAGTGGGACTAGAGTATTCAAGTGCTGCCACCGAAAAACTCGGAAAGGCAGGCGTGAGAACGATTGCTGCCATCGTAAGGAGAGCAAACGCAAACGATTGCAAAAAGAAAGCAGAAAGCCTGTGTTCCAGTGCTGCCGCAGAAAAAGCGGAAAGGCAGGCGCGAGAAAGAATGGAGCCAGTTGAAGCTATCACGAAAAAGGAAGCGACTGTCCCAAAGGCACAAATGCGCCCGTGCCGAGAAATCGCTTGACTGGTGCGCCAAGCGTAAGGAGAGGGATAGGTTGTTTAGAAAAGTGAGCGGCTCACGCTCATGTGTTTCTTTGCACAGAAACAGGAAGGTACGGTTGTTCCGTGAAACGGACAGCCGAAGCTTTAGTGAAAAGGGTAATCTCAATGGTAACGCCGATGGCTTAAGTCGAAGCCCATAACGTGAGAAGATGCCTGTATTCACTTGTTGGTGTTTTTCTGCCTGACATAGGATTTTGAACATATTGTATTGCATTATTTTTGTTTGAATGGACGTTTTTGAAAGCGCAATTTTCCAATTTGTGGGCGCGTTCCAAGTGCTGCTGAGCTACCCTTTAGTATAGATGGGGGCATAAGAGGGAAATAGTCTGGCATAACTTAGTGAAGTTTGTGCCGTGCTTGCTGGCTGAACGGTTGAGTCTTTAGCGTGGTTGTGACGTTGTGGGTTATCAGCAAACTCTCCTGAAGCCAAGTTGCAGAGTGCCTTGGAAACCGGACTTGCCAAGGACTTCTTCAGGCTGTTTGGGCTCAAGAGAAGCTGAGTCGGACGACCCCGGCTAGCAGCAACATCCCGATCCCTCCGGACAGCGGATGCAGTCCCCTGCCTTACGGGATCTCCCTTCCCCGGCGGGGCAGTCTGTTACGTTTCTCCACCGACAAGTGGGACAGCTGACGCGGCCACCGCATAGCAACAGGCAGAACCGCGAGCGGATGGTCCATTTCGACGCCGTTCATCGGCCGCGCAACGCTTCCTCCCGCGGGCAAGACTCGACGTGATCCTGCCACGCGCCAAATGTGTGTGCGTGCGTGTGTGTGCAAACGCCGGCCAAGGCTGGAGCTCGTGAGAGAGTGCGCCGCCCTCGCCCGTCTGCAGGAGGTTGAGGAGATGAGGTCGGACCACCTGCGATTGAGTCATCCCGACGTGTACAAACGTGTTTGGCTCTCCCTTTCCTGTTAGGGTTTACCCTTTTCATGTGAACTGGAAAACCTATAAAAAGCAGCGGCCGACTCCGCTGCAAGAGAAACTACTTTGACGCGCCGTTGGCACGACGCTAGAAACCAGCTGTGTGAGAGTGTCTGTATTCTCTCCGGGTCAGCTTCACTGCCCGTTTCTTCATGATGTTGCAGTAAAGGTTGTTTCGTTAGAAGCCTCGTCTTTGCTGGAACCGTTGATGCCGTCCGCCGTCCATGGAGCCGCCAGGCCAACGCTACCGAGGGGCCGCACGTCGAACGTAATAACTCCTGGCAGCGGTGCGATACCCATGCGCACGCGCGAACCCAAACCTAATAATTTGTGGCAGCGGTGGAATGAGCACGCGAGCCACGAACCTCATAACTGGTTGCAGCGGTACGCTACTCAGGCACTTGCGATCTCAAACCTGACAGTATGTAGCTAACCCTTCTAAAATGCTGCGCCAAATACATGACCTGAAAATGAATTTCAAATACGTATATGCTGCCACTTTTGTAGACAACGTATGATACTACCCTGTCATCACCGGACCCTAACTCGGAATCTATTATTTCGGCCTTGAATGTATCTTTCTTCATATGCATTTAACATTAAGGTGCTGTGTCACCTTCCCTGTAGTATATCACAGATGACATATACGAGCACTAATTAGTCGGTGGGTTGTGTGAAGTAACATACCACAAATTAATAAAAACTAGCAAGTGTCCTCCTTCTTGGCTTTCTCATTTGAGGGGGAATATTCTGCACGCTCTGTCAGCATTTGCATTTTCATTCCTCTAGGTACTTGCAGTAGCAATAAAGTTGCTTAAGAAGACCGTTAAGGCCAGCCAAGGCGCCCGTGGCAAAAAGACAACCAAGAAATTGACCCATCGGTCAGGAATTACCAGAAATCAACGTGGCACGAATGCTAAGCCTACCAAAGCCGAATTGAGACTTCTCACTGATTAAGCACCAAGTCTGGAGAAGTTATTAGACCTAAGAGTTATTGATATACCCTCGACAACTTCGACAATGATTGCCGGGGCATGTGTACCACCGACCCGCCTTGTCTGTAGTCACGAGTCAACCCCTGAGCCCAGAACATGGTTACAGACCGATGTGGGGCACAACACCAGCATATTGCCGACCTACATAAAGACAGATGCGCCACAGGCGATGAATGTACAGCAAGCCTCTGCAGGTCGCTCTCAACAGGTACCAAAACAGATACCAAACAGGTACCAAACAGGTACCGAAACGTTCCGCTGCCGCCAGTTGAAGCTACGCCAGCAAAGAAGGTAAGGGCCGCCCAGAGATTTCAGTTACTCCTTACCCAATTCCTCCTCATAAGCAGTCCTTCAGAGTGCACATCAGAGAACTGTGAGATTTGATATCACCAATCTCCGTAACAAAACATGCAAGGAGTTTTTGACACCATACTTGGCACTAAGGGATACAAGGGAGTCTCAAGTCACAGGTCATCAAACCACCTAACTGTACACTTAGCCACCCTTTAAGACGCTAGGAGACTGTGTATTAAGCAGATTTTAATTTCGCATAAAATACCCACCGGTTCAAACATACTTTGCGTCAGGTCCCATTACCCATCTGTGTGTTGCATACAACTCGAACCTAAAGCATTCCTTGGAGACGTTGGTTAGAGACCTAATATCAGCGACACATACGGTGTAGGGCGCATGTCCAATGAAAACCAATGGTACCTTTCTCCTTTGCAGAGATCGGACAAGCTGCCAGAGAAATTTCACTACAAAGGTGCACAATAAGTCCTAGGCAATATAAAGAGGGTTTTCTGCAACAGATCACAATTGAAAAAACCTATATATATAGGACCTATTCATATCGAGTTATTGGAGATGGGCGTTGTGGGAGGTGTGGGAGTGGTAAGAGTAGTAGGAGTCGTAGGTTATGTGCATTGTAGAATGTGGTCAGCGTCCCTCGTCTGTGGGGAAAATGCGGATGCAGGCTAAAAAGACGTTCAGGTAAATAAAAAATTGTACGCAAATAAAAAAATGAAAAAAAAGAACACTTGCCGCGCCAGGAATCCAACCATGATCTAACAGACCACACCGTATACCAGCACAGCACGCTAACCACTACACCATGGCGACTTTTTCTTTTCAGCATGATATTTATTACATTCTGTTAAATTCAGCGTAGAGCTATATACATAATCAGCCTTTCGGTGAAAAGTCCTATTTAAACACAGAACACAACACCACACAACTAGAATATGACTTAGCACAACTTACTAAAATCACTATCAGTGTATGTGACCCAGATATGCGTTTGATGTCGGTCAGGAATGATGATGAAGCCATGGCCTGTGGCTTGGGGTAGGTTCTAAATGTTCGTTATGAAGAGGCTGGGGATGTCTGGTGTAGGCGGGAGGATTTCAGGGAGTGTATGCTCATTTAAATGGTTGATGAGTCTATCGTCTACAACCATGAGGATGGTTTTGGCGAGAATCGCAGTGCGTGTAGATTGGGAAATGGTATGTACCAGGAGGTGCAATGTCGGGGTTGAAATAAGTGAGGTACGGGATGATATTAAAAGCCACATGACAGGGGTACACGTCGCATGGAGGCGGTGGCCCGCCTGGAGCAGCCTGGTCGGTCATGGCCACAACCAGCCGGTAGGCCCAACCCGCCAGCAGCCAGAGACCAGAAGGAGAAAATCAATCCAAAGACACGGACAGCCAGGAAGAAGACCACTCAGAGTGTCCGTCAGGTTTTACCGGACCCCTCCTAGTAATATTGACGCCAAGACTCCCGGCAGTTCATATAAAATTCAAGTACTAAAAAGGGGAAAAGAACGGCCTTCCACCGAGTTGTCTTCGTCTTTGTCCAGACCGAAAATCGCCCCCCCTCCTCTTCCATCAATTTACATAAATTAGCATAACATTATGTCATGTTTATACACAAATAACAATGAAATGAACATGTGTCCGCCCAGAAATAATAACTAATTTCAACGCGGTCACACGCCTTGGCGGCGTGTGGGTATCCTGCATTCGGAGGTTCCAGACCTAATCACCAGCCGCACCTAGGTCTCCTGTTGCATCTTCAGACCATGAGAATGAATATCGCGGAGCATAAATGTTCTGCCGAAGCGTTGTTTGCGTGCCTTGCGTGCTCTATCTCTCTTTCGTTGTGGCACCTACCTGTCTGTCCTACGTACATCTTAAAGCAACTAAACTAACGTATAAAGCAGTTGTCAAAAACAAATCACTCGCGTATTCCCAGACGAAAAACGCACGAGGTCATCGACACATTGTTCTCAGCGATCACCCATGCACCTGTGTCCTGTTTAACTTAGACCATAATAAAGCATTGCATTAAATCCTCATAAAAGATCTCTTTTCGCAAAATCTTCAACGTTATGCACTAACACCTGACAGCATTAGAAAGCTGGTCGTTTCTAACACCGATGAATATATTTGCCCGAAATTCTTAGTCCGCACTCTTCTTGCAAAGAATCTGTTTTCTCGAATCTTATTAAGGCGTCAAGAAATTAAATTTCTCTAGAGACAATTAGAAAGCAGGATCTTCGTGGTTGTAATACATGTATCTCCACTTACCCTCTTTTGGTCATAGTTCGTCACTCGCGAGTATCCGACCACGTTCCACGCAGTCGCATATCTGGATCTGATGCACCTGATCCTAGTTTCATCGATCACACCCAAGGACATACCAACCATGACAACGTCATCTTTTGTTTTGAGAAGCTGTGAAAAAAGTGGGAGGAAAAATATTTCTTGTTCCTCATGGTCCTGGCAGAGCTTCGTAGTTAATAAGTTAAAATTTTCAACGTAATTTATAATCAATTTTCTGCAGATTCTATATTTTTCCACTTTCATTTAATCATTATAAGCATCATCGCAATACCAATTACATGTTCGGTTGAGGTGATCAGTTCTCGTAACATTTACTACAAGGTACTTTAAAAATCACTGGTTGATACAAGAACTTTATATTTGTCATTAACTTAAATGCTGAAAGGTGGTAAAGTATAAACCCGTGATCTTCACCAGTTTACTGCAGAATATAGCAAGAAAACCTAGTAATGCACCCTGTTTTGTTACATTACCAACTTGTCTTGAAAGTATACACTGCTTCCGGAGGAGCACATGTCGTTGAAACTCTTCTTTCCGCAACTGATTCTCCTCCATGTGCAGTCCTTATACAACAATGTTAAGGTCTACAATAGCGGGAAATTACTTTGGGTAGCTTTTATGATGTTGAAGTAGAACATTAGTTATAAAATTGCATTGTGGAGCTACTGCCTAACATAAAAAAAACAACACAGAGAGAGCGACATTAGGCTAAAACTAACAACTGATCTTTATTCAAAGTCGCAAGGAAAGGAATATAAAGCCCAAAGGGAGATAGAGCGACGGGCGGTAACACGAAGTACAAATAATCATAATGAAATAGATGATACTAAAGGGTGATGAAACGTGGATGAAACAGGGGCGACAAAATAACAAAAAAGCTGTAAATTAGGGTTCTGAAAACCTGTAAAAGTGGCTGAGTAACTCCGTCCTTTTCGGTGAGCGCCAGAGAGGCGGTGCTGAGGCAGGATTCCCCAGAGTCATTAACAGCCACTGCTTCCAGCACTCCCCGTGTCAACTATGCGCTCTTTCTGGCCAAAATGATGTCTCTTGCAGCAGTGAGGCACATCCCTTGACCTCAATATGCCTGCAGTGCTGAGACTGAGATGGATGCCCTCCCGAAGCGTGGTTTGCGTACCTTGCGTGCTTCATCACTCTTTCATTGTAGCACCTACCTGCCGGTTCTGCGTACACCTTAAAGCCACACTAGACGGGAAACCAGTACACAACACCCACATCACATTTCGTAGACTGCTTGTGGGGACTCGTATCACACCTGGGCTCCTTTTCGAGTACATCATCATCATCATCATCAGCAGCAGCAGCCTGACTATACCCACTGCAGGGCGAAGGCCTCTCCCATATTTCTCCAATTAACCCGGTTCTGTGATAGCTGCATCCAGTTGACCCCAGCGAACTTCTTAACCTCATCCGCCCATCTAACTTTCTGCCGCCCCCTGCTACGCTTTCCGTCCCTTGGAATCCAGTTGGTTACACTAGGCGACCACCGGTTATCCTCTCCGCACTACATGTCCTGCCCATGCCCATTTCTTCTTCTTAATTTCCACTACAATGCCAGTAACTTCAGTTATTTCTCTGACCCACTCTGCACGCTTCCTATCTTTTAATGTTACCCCTACCATTTTTCTTTCCATAGCCGTCTGAGTTGTCCTCAACTTAAGTAGAACCCTCTTGGTTAGCCTCCACGTTTCATCTTCATAGGTGTATACAGGTAACATGCAACTAGTAAGGTTGAAAGTTGGACGAGTTGAATCTGGTTCATTCAGCGCTCGTGTTGTGTCCTTCTACTCTTGGTCCTCGTTTTTCGCGCTACCTTCAAAATGAACATGCAACTGTTGTATACTTTCCTCTTGAGCGATACCGGTAAGCTGCTAGTCATAATCTGCGAGTGCTTGCCGAATGCGCTCCATCGCAATCTTATTCTTCTTATTTCCTTTACATGGTCCTGATCTGCGGTTACTGCCTGTCCTAGGTAGACATATTCGCCTACTACTTCCAGTGTTTCGCTACCTAACGTAAATTGCTGTTCCTTCCCGGGGCTGTTGACAATTACCTTAGTCTTCTGCATATTGATTTTAAAGCCTTCCTTTCTACTTTTCCTGTCTAGGTTATCAGTCATTTTTTGCAGTTCCTTGCCCTAGTTACTAATGATGATGCCTCGAAAATTGTCAAGTGAGGGGCAGCATCGGTTGCGTTTTCCTCTTTCCTAGAGAGTTCATGTGAGCACCGAATGGCACAAAGCTTCAGAACTCAAATCGCCAGGCGCCAAGACGCCGGATTCCCTGCGTCACCTATCTCTGCTGTATGTGAAACGCTGCTGGCGACGTTTGAGGCCCCGAAGTTTCCTTCGAAGGAGGCGGGTTCGAGAAAAAGGGTAGTGGTGATACCGTATATATAAGGGCTTTCCCACAATCTGAAGAAGATAGCTGCAGGAGGTGGGGTGAAGGTGGTAATTTTCACCAGGATAAACGTTGTGTCTATGTTCTCGGTAGTGAACAACACTAAAAGAAGTCCAAGTGTGATACGCGTCACTAGAAAGCGTTTAAGGAATCTGATGTGGTTGTTGTGTACCAGTTTCCCAACTCGTGTGGTAAGGTGTAAGTAGGGCAGACTGGTAGATGCTACAATGAAAGAACGATGGATCGCGCAATATTACGCAAACAACGTTTCGGGAGGGCCTTTATACCAGCACTGCAGGCATTGCGATGCCACCGAATGTGCCCCACTGCTGCACGAGTCATCCTCCGTGGCCAGAAAGATCACCCAGTTGACACGGGAAGGGCTGCAAGAAGTGCCAATTAATGCCTATGGCGAATCCTGCATAAGACCCGTCTCTGTGGCTCTCACCGAAAAAGGGACAATGCTTCTCAGACAGTTTTCTTAGTCTTCAGCACCCTACTTTACTAGTTTTTTTCTTATTTCGTCGCCGCTGTTTCATCTACGTTTAATCACGCTTTGCGTTTATCTATTTATAATGACTATTTATGTTTCGTGGTACCGCCCCTAGCTCTATCTCCCTTTTGCCTTTATAATCCTTGGGCCTTAGATTAAAAATAAGTTGTTAATTTCAGCCTCGTGTCGTCTTGCCTCCCTTGTGCGTTTTTTCATTTTAAGCTGTAGTTTCACATTATTATACATCAAGTAGCTCAGACTCAGATCATTCTGCAAAATTGTAGACTTGCACTTTATCCAGTTTTGCACACTGATATGTTGAAAATATTCTCCCATGCTGGACATTTGAAGGGAGTTTGCCTCTCTCTGCCATATATCCGCGTACGTTCTCAACAAGCAGATACGTTATCGCAACCCCTTTGACTATAAGTTGACGGCTATATAAATGCTAAAAACAAAAAGCTGTGGGGCAAGTTGAGTTTTGTTATCTATATTGAACGAGTGTCAAAAAGATGAAGACGGAACATCAGCAACAACACGATCTCATATTGTGACTATGGACACAATGCGCACATGATGATATGGAGCGGACCTATACCACATAGTACGACCCTTCAGTACTACACCGCAGAAAGGATAAAATGCCAGACGATTGAGCAGTGGAGGAATACTCTCGAGCTCACACCCAAAAATTCCACATCAGCTGACTTTAGGAGCAAGAGCAACTTCAAAATTCAATGAGCTCCCGAAAGTATGGTGGCCGCACCCTGAGTTTTATTCCATCATCATCTCAGTGCTTGCTCGTCTTCGGCTTTTCGCGCTGTTCCGATATGGATAATAAAATGCTAGCTTCTACTTATATTACTTCGTGAAACCTCTTGGTTTCTCTCGTATTTTGCAAATCATAGTTAATTTAAAGTTCTCTATACCAGCTAACAACGAATAATGCGTATGTACAGACCCAATTTTATGCCATCAAGATTTTGGACGCGTTCAGAAAGTGGCGTTTCAATTTTCCAAGCAATTGTCGTTCAAATTATTTGCATTTTGGTGGGTACTATTTAACTATTTCTATAAAAAGGGTAAATAACCTTGTGTAGTGGTTTACGTTAAGGGTAAGCTTGAAACCATAGACAAGGCTTTACCTAGAACGTTTTTGAAGCAAAGAAAATGTAACTTTTCTAAAGCTCCAAATCTCAATCAAATCCTACGTTTTTTGTTTCTCCGCACGAAACTGAAAATAAGCTCTCTGAACGAGCAGAAAGCTAGGTGTAACCGTGTTGTCTTTGCTTAGTATGTCCCTACGACCGCGGCTTCAGATTGCATCTGCGTGGTTTATCATTGTGTCTCCCGGTTCTTATTTTGGTATCTTCCTAAAACATACTACGATATAGATGTAAATAACAATGGTCTTTGGTGCCAGATATAAAGTGACATGTTGCACATGACTACGCACAATGTCGCTTTTTGTTGGAAATCGGCGGCGCGGTCACTGTACCGGGTCTCTACAGGACATTGAATTTGTTGCTGCTTCCTGCGCGTCTAATGCGGGGACTTTCGGCTTCGTGTGGAAAAGGCATAACAATTTCTCGCATTGCATATGCTTCGGAGAATCACTTTCCCTCTTGTCAAAAGCGCATATAGAATCATCTCGACGTCTTTAAGCTCTCCATGCAAGGAACATCCGGACTGTGTTTGTAAAAGTTCATTAGATAACTTATTTATATAGTTCTGTTTTAGACGAGCGCTTCGTAAAGTGTGTCCTCCGATGTTGATGGTTTGTTCCTGGGAATGGTTTTCCGAAAGGTTACCAATTCCTGTAGATAA
This sequence comes from Amblyomma maculatum, assembly GCA_023969395.1. Classification (NCBI taxonomy): domain Eukaryota; kingdom Metazoa; phylum Arthropoda; class Arachnida; order Ixodida; family Ixodidae; genus Amblyomma; species Amblyomma maculatum. The sequence goes on along the minus strand of JAJIZL010019967.1, from coordinate 217,813 downwards.
TTTTGAAGTGTTCACTGAAACACCAGTTAGAAACATATCTGCGATCCTTCTTTGAACTCGTTAGAAAAAACGTAGAGCAGGCAATATCTTACCGGGGTTGGGTTATGGCTGAGAGAAACTTTAATCCCACCAGGATCCGAAGGTTGAGTGCGAAGAAAATGAAAGTCATTCATTACATAATATAATATGATGGCATTTTTCTCGGCTCAGAAGCACCTACACATTTGCAGAGCAGCATTGGCAAAGACTACCGGCAAAAACGAGTGCATTTGATCTCGCGCCTTGCTACAAAACAGAAATAATTATCATACTGATACTAATGAGCTTCAAATTTTAACTGTCAAAAAAATGATTGTTTAGTACAAAGTTTTTTTGGCACCTGTCAGTGAACAAGAAAAGCTTCCACGCGGTTCTCTACAAAGGTTTTTGATATGAATTCCTGATTTCCTGAATGCTCCTCGCTCATATTGGTAAGCGAGGAGCAATAACAGGCACTCCGATGACTCTAGGACTATTCAAACATGTTGAACTGAAAGTTCTGCTTGCTGGTCTTACCAGCGAGGCAGTTGAATGTTTAAATGAGCAACAGTAAAAAGTGTCGAAAACCAGACAAAAAATACGCATTTTAGTTAAAGCAATGACGTCATTCTGTTAGCCAGTTTATGTTTCAGTGCTCAATTGACAAACGAAAACTGTGAATGACTTGTAGATGAGTAAAAAACAGCTGCTAATTTGACGTCTCATTGGTTGCATAATGGCAGCGAATATAAGGTTCATTTTGAAATAAAAGCAGCCAGGAGAATGCACGTAATAAAATCAGACAGAAAAACAAATGTTCCCACGAGCTATTCAAAATTTGATTTGTTCTTTTTCAAAAGCCGGTGGCATGCGGCCTTATTATTGTGATTCTAGCGGGCGAATGAATTCTGTAATCTTTTATTGGTTGTGCTTGTAACGAGACGACAGTTTTTTCATTTCCTTTGTCGAGCAAGATGCGCCGAGATGCATTTTTGATGATTGCAGGAAATCGCGCGTGATTCTACACTGGTCCATGTTATTCTAGTCAACGTTTTCGGCTTTATGTAGATATTTATTCGCCGCCTTTAAATTGATTGTTGACGGGCGCGACAAGCATTCTCAGTTCGACGATCAGGGAGCACGTTTGTTGCTATCGCCGTCGCTGAGTTGTTTACTTATTTTGCGGGGGCACGTCAGCCTAATGAAGTTTTATTTCACTGTAGCCTTGTATACATGAGCCCGACGCAAGCGGGTCGGGTAGGGGGAGCCGGTTGTCGAGCTGAGCTAGCCCGACCCGTCCGGGTTGACATGAGCTCGTTTCTGTCGGGCAAAGATCACTGCTACACTGTGCGTCGAGCAAGTCAACCAGGCGCAGGCGGGAGAGGAGGAAGAGGAGGTATTCTCAGGCGAACAGCTCAATGTCCCGTCCCTGACAAGCAGGGAGGCAAAAGAGGAGGCGCCTGCCCGACGCGTCAGCGTATACATGTCCCTCGCTCATCATGGGCTCAGTTTGTATCGCGCGTGAAAACGCACCTAGCATACTACATCCAGGCTAGAGAGGTGGACTCAAAAGAGGCGCTGACCGATCTAATGGTATCCGATCGCATTAAGACAGGTCTCAGCACGGAGGGCATTGATTATGTGCGCCTTCGCGAAGGAGAGAGTTGGCTAAAGCCCAAAGAGCTATCAAAGGCTCTACAAATCTTTGAGCAGGCAAAAGGTAAAGGCCGGGCTATAAAGCAGGTTACGGTGCCAGTACAGCAAGTGAGCCAAAAACAGATTAATGCTGAAAAGCGCACAGTAAAATGCCACCTATGCCATGGGCAGGGGTACATTGCTAGGAATTACCCGCAAGCAACGGGAAATGAACCGCGCCAGAAACAAGAAAATGGGCACGCGTCTCTGCACGGCGCCGTCACCCGACTGTCTGCTTCTGGTATTGTAAAACCGGTTCCCCTTCTACAAGCGTGCCGCGGGTGGGGGGAGCCGACCGGATTGTCGGCGCCTGATTTGAGGGACCGTTTTAGCCCGAAGGTCATTCATGGGAACATGCGTAGCGGAACGTGCTGCCAGGTGCACGCCAGGTGCACGCATCTTGGTACCCTTCATACTGGCCGGTAGCGAGCACCCAAATGACAATTCTGCTCCTTTTTTTTTTACACTGCACCTTCGAGCAGTGCGAAAGGAATTTTATCCTGTCTGCAGATGCGACAAAAGAGCGCCCGAAGAAGCGTTCAGGAGTTGACTCCAGTATTGCGCTGAGAGCGGGCAAGCCAGAAGCTCCCCTTTAATACGGCGACCCTGCGGAATGGCGGCTGGTTGATCTTTCCCTTTCTATGTCGTTGCTCGTAGTGGTAAACACAGGTGGCGCGGGGCAATGCACTGTGGAAAGGATTCAGCCAGCAGCGGCAGCGTGGATGAGGCGACGGTGTGCGGGAGACAAGTGGGAAGAAAGTCTCACGAGAGGAAAGGGTTCGACACCCTCACAGGGAAAACAGTTTCGCTGTGTGTTTGTTTGTTTGTTATTTGTATTGCTTGTGGGGCCCTGGGTTAGAGGCTAAGGCCAACCCGTGGGCCTGTGTCCATATAGCATATTTCCTATTGGACAGTTGATGTGTGGGGCTGGCCTCTGAAAATCACCGCCCCTATTTCTTTGTTTTGTGAATGTGTAAAATGAGACGTGATCTAAGAGAGTTCAGTCCAGTCTGAGCTGGGGCTCCATGCGTAGGCATGTAACGCGGCTGTTCTGCTTAGGCTCTAACCAGTTAGGTCGAAGAGTAAAGTAGCGCAGAATATTGTTTTTGTAAATTCATCTCATGTTCCAGTTTTACTCTGTGTATATATATGTCATGCCGTAAATATATGCTCTACCATCATCACCTTCAAGTACGCCTCCTGGTCTTCTCTACGCCGAACTACATAACAGAAAGGGTTTCAAGAACCTTCCGAAAAGGAACGAATGACATAAATTCTACTGGAGCAGTCAGACAGGTCCATATGTATCAGCAGCGCGAACACAATCAGAGGAAAAGAAGAATGAGAAGGACAGAGCGCTGAACTTGCAACTTTATTAGAGGAAACTGAAACCCGCACTTATATGCACACCGAGAAACACACCCACCAGGGGGAATTATCACGGCGACGTGACCGTCAGGGCGCACGAGTGAACTGATAAAACCACACGTGTCCGGGACATCAAAAGATTACACGAGGAGCATCATGAAA
>JAJIZL010019967.1:195286-209570 GCA_023969395.1 Amblyomma maculatum | reverse complement strand
TTTCATGATGCTCCTCGTGTAATCTTTTGATGTCCCGGACACGTGTGTTTTTATCAGTTCACTCGTGCGCCCTGACGGTCACGTCGCCGTGATAATTCCCCCTGGTGGGTGTGTTTCTCGGTGTGCATATAAGTGCGGGTTTCAGTTTCCTCTAATAAAGTTGCAAGTTCAGCGCTCTGTCCTTCTCATTCTTCTTTTCCTCTGATTGTGTTCGCGCTGCTGATACATATGGATCGTTACCAACTAGCCCGACAGATCGTGTTAGTCAGACAGGGTTCGGCACGTCTCATCTACAAGGACAAGCATCGCACCGGCAACCACAGGCCATTCGACACGGAGCAGCGAGGAACCGTCAAGGGACGATTCTACCTCGGCTGCTACCGACGCCGTTGGAACGGGCGCCTCATCCGGGCTCTGGGCGGCAGACAACAAAAGATCTGCGCCGGGTGAGTGGGATATCTTGCGATTGTTGAAGTTGGCATGGTGGTTGGTTTGTGACGCTTAAAGTTGAGACGAGGAGAATGCTAGCCGCTAAAGAAAGCGAATCTAATCCTGAGAGTGAATCGAGGTCAAACCCTCAACAGGAGGAGCAATCGCTAGAGGGCGGAGTAGAAATGGTTACTGATCAGAGTGAGGTAGTGACTATGGAGGGTGATTACATAGTGGAGAGCAGGTTACAGGCCGGCGACCAGAGACCAACATTGTCACTAGACGCGACAGGAGCCGAGACAGAGAGGACGGCTATTCGCCGTATGGAGTTGGAACTGGAGCTACGAATGCGTGAAATTGAATCTCGGGAGCGACTAGCCTTAAAGCAGATGGAGCTTGGGCTGTCGAGTGGTCGACTGTCACCGCTTGGGTCGGGACGGAGCGATGAGCGAGGTATAGGCCCAGATTTAATAACACAGTGTGCGAAAGTCCTTAAGGGCTATAAAATTCCATGTGATGCTGATGTGCCACTGTGGTTTGAGGAGGTGGAGAAGCTGTTCGCTACATTCAGTGTACCGTACAGTAGCCGAGTGCATTTAATTATGCCGGCAGTGACAGAGCGAGTCCGGTACTTGCTTCGTAACCTCGACTGAGCGGAATGTACGGAATATGAGGTCGTAAAAGACGCGGTTCTAAGTGAACTAAAGCTAACCCCGACTGAGTACCTTGAAAGCTTTGAAAAAGCTGTGAAAATGAAGGGGGAGACATGGGCTCAGTTTGTATCGGGCGTGAAAACGTACCTAGCATACTACATCCAGGCTAGAGAGGTGGACTCAAAAGAGGCGCTGACCGATCTAATGGTGTCCGATCGCATTAAGGCAGGTCTCAGCACGGAGGGCATTGAATATGTGCGCCTTCACGATGGAGAGAGTTGGCTGAAGCCTAAAGAGCTATCAAAGGCGCTACAAATCTTTGAGCAGGCAAAAGGTAAAGGCCGGGCTACAAAGCAGGTTACGGTGCCAGTACAGCAAGTGAGCCAAAAACAGATTAATGCTGAAAAGCGCACAGTAAAATGCCACCTATGCCATGGGCAGGGGTACATTGCTAGAAATTGCCCGCAAGCAACGGGAAATGAACCGCGCCAGAAACAAGGAAATGGACACGGGCAGAGGGTGCAGAAGGTCGCGCTGGTCGATCAGACAGAGGTAAAAGAACCAGTGGTTAACCAAATTACGGGTTTAACTGCTCGAGTTGAAGTGCGGATGCAAAGTTCGAAGGCAGCCTCATCAAAACTTAAGTTTGTAGACTTGGTGTGTGGAGACGTTCGCACAGAGGCAGTTCTTTATACGGGTAGTGAAATAACCGTAATACGAGGGAGCACACTACGACAGGAGCTGATGCAACAATCAGGGACAGTGAAGCTAACGTCGGCTTTCGGCAGCTCAATTCAGGCGAAGTTTGCGACAATTCCTATCAAAATATCTAAGCCAGGAACAGTTGCAAATCAAGAAATGGGCATAGTATGTGCCCTCACTGATGAGCTGACCGATGCGGTGAACTGTTTGCTGTCGTTAGAGGACTGGCAAATGATAAATGAGACCAGTGAGGTGGCGTGCACAAATACCCGTACTGAAATCGGTGGTCCGCCGGTTGCAGAAGTTGCAAACGCAAAACTTCAGAATTCTGAGGCACTGGTATACGAAGCGAGGCAATGAACGTCGACTGTCCACGAGAGGAAGCTGATTCAAGTGAGAGAGAAGATGCAGTTTCGTTGTCTAGCCAGCTTGAAAGGTTTCGAGCAGTGCAAGTTGGCAATGAGAGCTCGAGAAATGCATGTGAGAATGTGCCTGGGCATGCTAAAATAGCTGGCCCACTGACGGCGCTGACAAAGCGAGGAGTCTCCAACTTGATCCCGCGGTCGGAATATGCGCAGTGCGCATTAGAACAGCCGAAGGGGTCGCTCTGCAGAACAGTGGCGTTGAGCACTCCGCAACCTCCCGAGCCATACTGGATGCTCACTGATGCATCAGCAACGGTTGCTGGGACTTGTTTGACACAGGCGACGGAAAAGTGCGATGAGAGGCCTATAGCGTTCGCAAGTCATCGTTTCGGCGCGGCTCAGGCGTGGTGGTCGACCAGAGAGAGCGAGGCGTTCGCTAATATTTGCGCTCTAAAGAAACGCGACCACGGGCTCTTTGGCGCTGTGGCCAATGTCTTCTCTGACAACCGCGTGATGACGTGCACTCCACACAGGGCTAAATTAGATACATGGGCGCTGGCACTCCATCGTTGCAACAAAGCGGTGAAACACAGAAAAGGTATCGGGAATGGAAATGCAGATGCGCTATCCATGGCTCCTCAGATTGACCTGAGAGTCCGTGCTAGCGATGCCACCATGCCAACCTAGCCAAGCGTGAACGTTCCTACTCAACCGACGCTGGGTGCGCAGGGCTGTGTATGTGATATATCGGACACTTGGAAGAGAGTTCTCGCTGATATTCAGCTGGTGTCGTCAGTGTTGTGTGCGCGGACTTGCGAGCCGCGACGAGCAATATGACTTTGTGTGTACGCCTGTGTACATGAATGTGGACTCCCTGCAGAGTGATATTGCTGACTGCTTAGCAGACCTGGACAACAGCATACACCAATGCTGTGTTTTGTGATTTGCTTACTTCAGTGTATATGTTTTTCTCCTAGTGTCGCGGTGACGTATAGACATTGGCGCCCCAGAAGGAATGGCATTGCTGCCGTGAAGGTAGTGCGGCCCTTGTGAAGAGTTAGTATGAACGAGCTGATAGCAAGCTCGGTTATACTCTAAGAAGGGGCGTGTAGGGCCGCGCCCAAGGATAATCACTTGCAGGTGCGCGTCTCTGCACGGCGCCGTCACCCGACTGTCTGCTTCTGGTATTGTAAAAGCGGTTCCCCTTCTACAAGCGTGCCGCGGGTGGGGGGGAGCCGACCAGACCGTCGGCGCCGGACTTGCGGGACCGTTTCAGCGCAACGGTCATTCATGGGAACATGCGTAGCGGAACGTGCTGCCAGGTGCACGCCAGATGCACGCATCTTGGCACCCTTCGTACTGGCCGGTAGCGAGCACCCAAATGACCCTTCGGCCCCTTTTTTTTACACTGCAACTTTGAGCAGTGCGAAAGGAATTTTATCCTGTCTGCAGATGCGACAAAAGAGCGCCCGAAGAAGCGTTCAGGAGTTGACTCGAGTATTGCGCTGAGAGCGGGCAAGCCAGAAGCTCCCCTTTAATACGCCGCCACCTGCGGAATGGCGGCTGGTTGATCTTTCCCTTTCTATGTCGTTGCTCGTAGTGGTAACCACAGGTGGCGCAGGGCAATGCACTGTGGAAAGGATTCAGCCAGCAGCGGCAGCGTGGATGAGGCGACGGTGTGCGGGAGACAAGTGGGAAGAAAGTCTCACGAGAGGAGAGGGTTCGACACCCACACAGAGGAAAGAGTTTCGCCGTGCTTTGTAATTTGTATTGCTAGTGGGGCCCTGGGTTAGAGGCTAAGGCCAACCCGTGGGGCTGTGCCCATATAGCATATTTCCTATTGGACAGTTGATGGCTGGCCTCTGAAAATGACCGCCCCTATTTCTTTGTTTTGTGAATGTGTAAAATGAGATGTGATCTAAGAGAGTTCAGTCCGTCTGAGCTGGGGCTCCATGCGTAGGCATGTAACGCGGCTGTTCTGCTTAGGCTCTAACTAGTTAGGTCGAAGAGTGTGAGGTTCTTTTTAAATCTTCTGGCCACTTTGTTCTGTGGCTTATTCAGAGACAGCAATCTAAATAGACGACCAGACTGACCAATCTTACGACGAATAATTTTTATGTATACACGTGGACGGGACGAGAGTAGGACAAACATGTAGGTCGAAGACTAAACACTAAATTATCTACAGTCACCAGTTCGTTGGGTTTAGAAGCCGGTGCAGACGCTCAGGGTGGTCAGAGTTTTGCAGGGTTTGTGCAACAAAGCCTCGGTAAGCCCAGCGGAAGGCTAGGCCACCGGACGGGACCCAGTAGAGGCAAGAGGCCTCGGGTTGCCTTTACACGGCCGATGCGTCAGGCCTCCCCGATGTGCCTGGGCTCAGCACGGCGCCGAACGCTCGTGCCAGTGAAGAGCTGGCGCTGTTGCACTCACGGGCCCGACCGCGGTTACGAGTTCCGTGGACGACAGGAGAACAGGACAGGATACGGCCAGCAGACCCCAGGACTGGATCCCCGGGTCAGGCCTGGCAGAAGACGCACCGCTCCGAGCTCCTTGGACAGCCGATCGGCTCCGCTGCTCGCCTGTTCTCTTCTGCTCGTGCCTCGCGCTCCTCGAGCCAACCTTCACGTTTTCCTCTTCTTCTTTCTCCAAACGTGGTTTTCTTTCTTCGTCTTTTATCAAATTATCACATGTTCTTCACAAATATGCCCCCCCCCCCCTTTGAGAAGTTTTTTATTCGGGGAAAAAAATTGGGGCCATGACACTGATGCACTCTTTCGGAGGACGACCGCACACCACAACACTGCTGCACCCATCACTGCGCACCCCACAGAGTGGCCACACCATTGCTATTGTCTGCTGAGAGTGAGTCACTCGCGCACACAAAATAAAAAAAAACATTCGTACTAATAAAGTAACATTAACACTAAACACTTGTCAGAAGAAATAAACACTTAGAAACATACTATGAACAGCACGACGACACCTCCAGAAGCTTTGTACGATATGTGCTCTAAGACGATATATCTCCAACGGCGTCGGGAAACAGCACAGAGATTAACATTGTCTCCCGTATCATTCTCGATTCAACAGTTCACTATTCTTTATCGAGTCTCGGTTCCCCAGTCCAATCTGGGACCAAGGGTCTTCATTGAACGTTGACAACGGAGTTTTCGACTCGACGTTATCAAGAACTACGAAGGATGAAGTTTGTAGGGCATTCACTGGCTGGCGCTCTTCGTAGCTTTTTGTGTTATTGGACATGCGTCCTAATGGAGCGTTCCTCAGATTTCCTTTCGGCACAGTCCTCTGACATGCATCGCACGACCTCACAAACCGCTTAATGTCAGCTTGCACCCCTAGCCAGTAAAAGTCATCAAGCACTCTTGCGGTAGTTTTTCTGACACCCTGGTGGCCGACAAGTGCACTCCGATGTGCCTGCACGAGGACCTGACGGCGCAAAACCTTCGGAACGACCGCTTGTTCAATTGTTTTTAGTTGATAGGTCCGGTACAAAATGCCTTCACTTAGATGGAAGGTGTAGGCCGTCTGCCCTTTTCCGTGATAGGTTTTCTTAAGCTTGCGACGACACACGTCTAAGCTGGCGTCCTCTTCTTGTTTTTTGCGAAAAACAAACCGAGATAAGTGGAGTACGGTTTGAGTGGCATCCAAACTAGTCCGTGACACTTTCGCTGCCAGAACCTGGAAAGAAGCACTGGACCCATCATCACTGGCAGGTATGCTTCTCTGGCCCGTCAAGACTGCTGGAGCGTCGGCGAATGGTACGCTTGCACCCGGACGTTGCCAATAATTACGTCATATTATGGCGTCGGCAGGCACCTAGCAATAGCTTTGCCTGTGAAGTATGGCGACTTGATAAAAAACTCCGCCTCAGGCGCTTCGATGTCAGAACCATCCGCTAAACGTAAAGATGCTCGCTCACCAGTATATGCAGCCTCGGGCACCAAAGCCTGACGCACAACGATGCTATTTGAACCAGTGTCGCGCAGCACCGACACTGCTTGTCCGAACACTTCTCCATGCTCCACTGGCATGTTGTTAATAATCTAAGATGGACTAAGAGCCGAAACGCCCCTTCGAACATCTAGGCATGTTCTTCCCAGCTGACAACCAGGGCGGGAATCTCGAGGGGACGTGCAGCAAGCAGACGTCTCCCGGTCATTTGAATTTCTGTATCGACACAACTGGGTTTCATTCCCAGATTTGCCACATAATATGCAATATGGGGACTTTGGTTTTGTACGGCAATCCGCCGACCTATGTCTGATCTCTTCACAGATGAAGCATCGAATTCTAGTCTCTGGGTTTGGGGCTGCGTCCTGCGGTTTCGCAGAATTCTGTTCAGCTCTATCTTTAAAAACCGCGAGGTTATTCTGTCGCTGAGCCTCAAGAAAGTGATCGGTGGCCTCAGCAATCTCGTCCACCGTTTTACAATCACGTTCTCGCAAGAAGAGAACTAAACGATTGTGACAGCTATTTAAAAACTGCTCAGCCACTATCATGTCCCGAACCACTTCAAACGTGCGACCTTGTCCTCGTATCTAAACCCAGCGGTCAAAAAAACTTAACAGCGTTGTGGTGTACTGGGAAGCTGTCTCACCATCTTGCGGCTTGCTTCCACGAAACTTCTCTGTAGCCCTCAGCCATGAACCGAAACCTCCGAAGTAAGGCAAGTTTCGCTACATCGTAATTGACTGAGTCCTCAGGAGAGAGTCGTCCAAAGACTATGAGAGCTTCTCCGCCGAGGCACAGACTCAAAGCCGTGGCCCACTTCTCTTTCGGCCAGCCCTGGCCAATGGCGACATGTTCAAAACGCTTCAAATACGCGTCCAAATCGTCCCTTTCCTCATTAAACAGTGGAATGAATCCATGAGGACTAATTGGGAAAGACGGAGCTTGTACGGTACCGTGCTCAGCGCTTCCAGCACTAGGTGCGTTTTCTCCCAATTCCGCAAGTCGTACTCGTAGCTGCGAATTCTGCTTTTCTTGCTCCACGCGCTGCTTCGCTCTTTCATGTTGTGCAGCTTTCGCTTCGCGTTCTGCAGCTCTCTTCGCGTTCTGCAGCTCTCTCTTCGCGTTCGGCAGCTTTGTCTTCACTTGCCTTTTGCAATTCTTTCTCAACGCACTCGCGCAACTCGATTCCCTGCAAACCTATACGTTCCCCTACCGCGAGCAACTCTGGTGCACTCATTTTTCTCCAATCTCTAGCCGCGGGAAAATGCTGCTTAGCCGGTCTGGTCCTGCCGTGGATGCCAAAATTGTGAGGTTCTTTTCTTTAAATCTTCTGGCCACCTTGTTCTGTGGCTTATTCAGAGACAGCAATCTAAACAGACGACCAGACCGACCAATCTAACGACGAATAATGTTAATGTATACACGTGGACGGGACGAGAGTAGGACAAACAAGTAGGTCGAAGACTAAACACTAAATTATCTACAGTCACCAGTTCGTTGGGTGGAGAAGCCAGTGCAGACGCTCCGGGTGGTCAGAGTTTTGCAGGGTCGGTGCAACAAGGCCTCGGTAAGCCCAGCGGAAAGCTAGGCCACCGGACGGGGCCCAGTAGAGGCAAGAGGCCTCGGGTTGCCTTTCCACGGCCGATGCGTCAGGCCTCCCAGACGTGCCTGGGCTCAGCACGGCGCCGAACGCTCGTGCCAGGGAAGAGCTGGCGCTGTGGCACTCCCGGGCCCGACCAATGTTACGAGTTTCGTGGACGACAGGAGAACAGGACAGGATACGGCCAGCAGGCCTCAGGTCTGGTTCCCCGGGTCAGGCCTAGCAGAAGACACCGCTCCGAGCTCCTTGGACAGCCGATCGGCTCCGCTGCTCGCCTGTTCTCGGCTCGTGCCTCGCGCTCCTCGAGCCAACCTTCACGTTTTCCTCTTCTTCTTTCTCCAAACGTGGTTTTCTTTCTTCGTCTTTTATCAAATTATCACATGTTCTTCACAAAGAGTAAAGTAGCGCAGAATGTTGTTTTTCTAAATTCATCTCATGTTCTAGTTTCACTCTGTGTATATATATGTCATGCTGTAAATATATGCTCTACCATCATCGCCTTCAAGTACGCCTCCTGGCCTTCTCTACGCCGAACTACATAACAGGAAGGGTTTAAAGAACCTTCCGAAAAGGAACGAACAACGTAAATTCTACTGGTAAGGTCGAGCCAACCCACCCCCTGCAGTCGGTCTGGCGGGACCCGACCCGATGATTGTCTAGCTCGACCCCTTAGTGTATACATGAGCCCAATAGCCAGATTTAGCCCGACAGGCCTCGCTGACCCGACTTTGTCGGTCTCATGCAAACCCCCTGTGTAACTCCAGTGTCTTCACTTGTGGCTACCGGATTTAACACCACTACGGGAGAGTATTAACTCAAAAGTAACGTCATCAAATTCGCTTGCAATGTATGACTGTCTCCTTCCTAGTAGAATCTGTCTTTCTCTCCCCAAGCTTGACAGGTAACATCAATTAGCCCTCCCATTACGCTGCTATGCTATAGTGTGAACACACTATGTGTAATTATCAGTACACATATGATTAGTCTGCTTGAACCTTTTCAGTGTTTTGTCATTAACTGCTGCTTTATTAAGCCAACTAAATAAGCGAAAGCAGTAGTTTCTAGACATCATTATATTTTGGATTTTTAGAACCATGTGCATCATCTGTTTTGCATGTTAACGTTTGAGGCGCTTCCTTCAGCATTACGACGTCCAAAAAATTAACACATTGCGTTTTGAACAAACTGCTGTTACCGCATTTTTGAGGATGAATGCAGGAACCACCCGAATCTTGAGCAAACCCATCCTTGCATGCACACCGCTTCTGCGTTCCACTGCAAGGCGAGCGCTGCACTCCAGGGCACAAACGTCCTGGCACTCCAACATCGTGGTAGCATTTGACCTTTTCTTGGTTTGCTTTGCATGCTGTGAAGTTAAGAAAAAAATGTAAATATTCAGTGACTTAAACAGGAGAGCCAATCAAAAGCTTTAGGAGAAAGGTTAGAGCACCGACCAATTAATCAAAAATCAATGGCGTTTCGGCCGCTCTACGCGGCCGGAACTCAATAACACGAAAGGAGGTGAAAGTTAGTTATATGCCTTTCGTAGTAATGTTTAAGCAACGGGAGTATATCGGCGGTAGAGGGCCTTCGTAAGGATTAGGCATCTGTGCCTTATAATGAAATAATATTATAGATCACTGATTCCTGACCTTCTATAGAGGCTGCAGTTATGCTTATCCGAGTTTAGACGTCAGAGCTTATACCTATGCAGTCGCTTTACCAACTACTCGACCAAACCAGGTCTCTGTTCGAAGATTGCCCTAATATTTTGTCAACCCGCCTAACAAAACTTAAGTTTAACAGAGAATCCCAGTCGAAAAAAACTACAGAACTGTGTCAAAAATGCGACAAAATATCCAGTAGTTATGTCGTAACCATCAGATTTTTCTGTAGTTCTGTAGTTTTTTTTGTAGTATATTTCTGTTGTCTGTAGTTCTGTAGCACTTTTCTGTTGTAACTACAGAAATTTCTGATGTTACTACAGAATGTTCTGTTGTCACAACAGGTTTCCCGTCAAAAACCGCGCAGAAATGCTGCCGTAACATCAGAAAATGTTCTGTAGTTTTTCCGAGTGGGATATAGCAACGCATATGGCAAAGCTGTCTCAACAACCTCTGGGATATGCATCATGACGTCACTGTCACGTAAAATGGCTTCCCTATCCCGAACAAAAATACCCTAAAAGGTTTTGATCTAATAGATTGATATCAGCATGACAAATCTTTACAATATTCCATGCAAGGCAAACGCATTTGTCATATCCCTCCGATTTAGCTATTTATATCGAAGCAGCTCTCATCGCAGCCGGCAATTCTCATCACCCCAGCTGCGCACCTTAATTTCCCTCCTCCTAGGTTACGCCTGCTTTCCATGGAATCCGAACCGTTACATTTAATAGCCATTAGCTACTTTTACTTCATATTCCCTTTCCGCCATTTCACAGCAATGTATTTGACTCCTGTTTGTTCACTGAATCTCTCCGCTTCCTAGTAGCCATCAGAAGTTACTCCTACTTTTTGCCTTTACATATCACACTACGTTCTTCTCCTTCAAGTGTAACTTCTGAAAAGAATTTTATTAACAAATTCCATCACTGCCGCTTGCCCTGTCTCTTTAAATATGTAAATGTCAACAACGACAAATGTCTAAGAAACAAAACAAACAGAAATGTTGCAGAGAAAATTCATTGGAGCGAAAATAACGAACATGTCAAACATACGCTTCAATACATATCTTCCATCGACAGTACAAACTAAGAGGGTGCCACTTCGACAGCCCTATAAAAAGCGCACAGATCTTGTGATACCAGAGTACTCCGCAAATCGCAGGGCATGTTCTGTACCCTACACAAAAAAAATCACGAAAGTCTAACGGCTACTTTAGAGGTACAATTAATTATCCATCACGATTCCGTTCACAGATGCTAATGGACTACCCGACATGGAACGGTTGCTTTTTTTTTATTGTCTTTTCACCAGAGCAAATACAGCAAATACAGAGGAGATTCAGAAATTTTCTTGTGTTGTTCTTCTAAGTGTTACTTCAAAATAATGTGAGGTGGAGAAGTATTAACTGCGAATAGTCATTTTAGATATTTACTACATCCACTAACAATATGGCGAATGTATTGGGATATTAGTCTGCAAAAACATCTAGCCAGGCGCCAAGAATTGCAGCTGCTGGGCTGGTGGCGCCATCTCGCGTACGCGCTCCATATTTTTTTTTAAATCACGCTAATGTCCGCTCATGGCACCACTTCTTCAAAATTAGTCGTATACTCTGCTAATCAAGTTCTTGTGCTTGAATGACCATATCTTTTCCTTTGGCGTATCCCACTAGTCAACTGTGTTCCTAGGGCGCCATTGGTTTGAGTTATTGTTCTTAACCAACTTCAAGCCAGAAGGGCATCTTTTATTGAATAAAACTGCTCAAGTCGATGTTCCGGTGTAACTATACAAGCCTGTTACCTCAGCTATCACATGCCGATAATAGCCGTTCAGCACGACAGTGCAGAACCCCACGCAAAATAAAGACTAAGTTTCTTCATAATTTGCGCTTTGTTAATGCCAACAGACCATGGGCCAGCACGCATGCCTTCCTGCTGTGGAATATTTGTAAGCTTAGCACTGCTTAGCCAGCCAATTTGTTCGTCAGCCACAACCGCAATGTTTATTGCCTTTCCTAGAGTTCCTACAAATATTTTGAGTACCGGTTACTCTTTATCACAACCTTAGAGCGCCTAATGTATTAAAACACCAGTTTCATATATTTGTAGATATTTTACTCCTGTGGTCAACATCTAGTGTCCCTATATTCCATAAGGAAATTGTTCGCTCGTTTTTTTGCTATATTCCATTTGCACTCCTCTGCAATCCTGCTAGAACATGGTTAGATATTCGTTTGTATTATTAATTTTAACGCGTATCATTTTTCTAATCCTGCGTTCAATATTGATCACTAATTTGAAATTAGCACCGCGTTAGTCAAAAGAGCCATTTTGGGGTTAGGTTCACAGGGATTACCTTCCCAAAGCCACTCAGGGGATGAGAGACGCCGTAGTGGAGGACTCAGGAAATGACCACCTGGGGGTCTCGTACAGCACTGATATCACACAGCACACGGACACCTAGCTTTTCGCCTCATCGAAAAGAGGCCGCCGTAGAAGGGAATTGATACCGCATCTTTGGGACAGTAGTCGAGCGCCCTAACGACTTCACAAACACGCAGGGGCCGCAATTTTTCAGCACCACGTATATTCCAAAGTAACTATAAATAACCCTTCTTTCCTGCGTGCTTCCAATCCATGTGCTTGTATGCCTTCTGTAAAGTGCAGTGCAAAGCACCCGAATCGTTATATTTCGCAACCTGGTAGAGTGCCTCCGCAGGATTCTACTACTCTTACTGCACGGCGACAGTAGCTGCACAGCCGCTGCATTCATTTTGTGATATTAATTCATTATTTATGGTCCATTTTCAATACGCTCTACCTGTGAGAGTTTATGGGTTGACAGAATAAGAGGCTCTCCTATGATCTCTGGAGTTTTTACTATCAGATTCATTATATTAACACATTTTGGGGTGCAGGGATTTGGCAGATGTGAAAAGTAAGGGTATTCCTCCTTGTATAAAGCGATCGCATCAAAAAACGATTGTGGGAGATTGGTGTGCTTGAATAAGAGTATTATAAAACCATTTTATTTTTCGAGAGCAAAGAGGAAACATTTGGCACTGAAACTTCGTTCATATAATAAATTCCAACTAGTAATTAAATCGCGGTTTTGTCTGATGGTGGTCTCTTTCGGGATCTGAAACCTATATGAAACAATGTAATAGCTAAAATTAAACCCTCACCTTTACGCAAACTTTGTTCTCGGTCCCACAGACGTAGGCGCACAATCAGCCACGGCCAATTATAGACCTCAATACACTCATAAGATCAAAGCTCGCATACTTATCCATCGTTTGGAAACCCATACAGAAAATGTCATTAGAAAACACTCCTTGGCTGTACTGTTTTGTTTACTAAGCTGGATAGAACTGATTTCCCGTCTTTATAGATTCAAAAGCCAACAATTAACCTCTCCATATGGAACGTAAGGTCACCTGACTCTCCTACCTTCACCAACCGATACCAAAATAGGCAGTTTTCTCGCCTTCTATGTTGAGTTTTCAGGCACACGTGGACATCGTCCTCAGCAGTTATTCCTACTTAATCCACAGTATAGAGTGTAGGCAATGTTCTACACAACGAGCGCCTCTATTAAATTTACCGCGTAGGTATTTCTCTGGTACATATTGCCTCCAAAAACCCACACTTTATGTAGCAGAAATTTCACCTGCTGTCCACAAAAGAGAAAGACGTACTCACCTTCAACAATTCGTTGTTGCAAGCACACATACAAGAGAAGAATTGCCGCCTTTAACCAACACATGGCACAATCTGTGAGTATTATCACGGCACTGCTGAATGGCACTGTCGAACAGGAGAGACGAGCGTTTGAGGAACGCAATGAAAATCTCACAGTTAATATCTGCATGAGTTTTCGTTACAAAAGATCAAATGCTTTGAACCAGAAGAAATTATACATTTAATTAAAGCATTGCGGATATGATATTGTATAACAGTACGACAAATCAATGCGCTGGAACCTTTTTTCCCCTCAGTGTTTTCTTTGTCACAAAAAAACTGCTTTTTTATTTTTTTTTTAAACTTACCGCACGCTGTCATATAGTAGCGATGGCGGATTTGCTTCGGGGAATTGAAAAACTTTAAGCACGGCTCCAGAAATAATTTGTAGCTTGTTCAGTCACCAGTTTATCCATATGCACATTTAAGGCAATGTTATTAACCTCCATTCTTCAGTGGCAAAGAGGTGCGGATACGTATACCAAGCACATGCGCGTACTCATCCGGGAACTGGTATAGCAGGCCCTTCACTAATACCGACTCATGAGGAATATAGCTAAATACTACGAAGTCATTTTCGATCCAGCTTTTGCCATTATTTATTGGCTTTTCCTATTTTTTTATGTTACTTGTTTTCATCAAATAGAGGGTGGTTCCTTTGGTTTGTAGGCGCCGTTCTGAGAGAGCTTCTGCTCTGATGTATTATTCGTAGTAGAAATATAATAGTTACATTTCCCGTTTAGACCTGACTCTCCAAACGTTTTTATTCTTGATTGCTTTACGGTTGAAGAATCAATATGATTCTTAACACAGCTCTGGCTACCGCATTCATTTTTCCTTGTTATAAATGTCTCTAATTATCCTCTGATGGCGTTTTTGGCTAAGCGAG
Organism: Amblyomma maculatum; assembly: GCA_023969395.1. Taxonomy (NCBI): domain Eukaryota; kingdom Metazoa; phylum Arthropoda; class Arachnida; order Ixodida; family Ixodidae; genus Amblyomma; species Amblyomma maculatum. The sequence continues at coordinate 195,550 of JAJIZL010019967.1, read as the reverse complement.
CCAGGTGAGAGGGAAAATCTTATTCTTCACGTGCCAAAACTTCTGCATGCATACATGATATTAGATATCAACGTTTCTCTGCTGCGTTCGTTGTAATGTTTCCTCAGGCGTCAAGTAGTCGTAGCGCACATACACAAACTCGGACCTTACTCTCGATACACCCCTTACAATTTGGAGCCTGCACTGTCAGCTTCGTTTTCATAGTTTTCTGTCCGATTTTGTTATCATTAAGCCGGTGCAAATAGACATATGGTATGTGATGTG
>JAJIZL010019967.1:150418-189052 GCA_023969395.1 Amblyomma maculatum | reverse complement strand
ATAGAACCACCTTTGCAGGCTGCGAGGTTCGAAACTGGGTTTGGGCCCACTACGCAGGAGGGGCGCGCAGCGGGGTTTACGGAGCTTCTCCCAAACGCACACCCCTGTAAAAGCCGAGCACCAGGCCGGGGGACGCTTGTACCCATTTTTACCGGTGGGTGTCCGGCGGTGGGTTTCGAACTTGAATGTTTCCAAATCACCAATATATATTTTTACCTCTCTCCTTAAAATGTTTTTGTCAAAGAAATGTCACATATATAGTATGCACTTATAAAAAAAACATTTTTGAGCGCTTTTTGGGAATGACTATTCAATGTTGAGTTCTCACATCCTATTCAACTACGGCAAATGAAAAATGTTTTGAGTCTCTTCTAGCAATAAGGGTTTGAGTTTTCGCTCTAAATGTTCACAAACGCTGGCCTTGGGCTTTAATAGTATAGAAATATATTTTTGAGCACTGCTGGAGCTACAGAAGAAAAGATTGCTGAGACTGAACAGCTTAACCCATTGCTATTTAGGCTCATAAAGGCATATTATATTACACGCAAACTACGTCAAAATTTAAATACGATGCCTATTCATTGCCTGTGGCTGGTTTAGCTACTCGCTACGAGCACAGCAAAATGCTTGAAAAAATATTTTTTTCAGATGTCAGAAGTTGAAATCAACGAAGAAATGCATGAGAGCCTATTTGAATACTTTATATTTTGTAACCCTCTTATAACTCGTCTCAAAATATTGGATCATATTTGTAAACATTTGCATTATTGTATTCATAGTAAGGATATCATCCATTTGACTTTAAAAAGAGATTGGAAATTTTATTTGGCCTCCGAGAACCGAAATATTTCATCCATTTTCTGTTTTAAAACTTCTCAACGCGCTTTAGACTTCCGTTTTCGAAACGTACAATCATCTTACTAGCATTCATGCTTGATTTTGAAACACAAACACTAATAAACCTCACATAACCGTCCCTATTCTGCGGACGCGTATCTCTGATAGTGACGTCTTGCTACGCACTCGGCCATTCCATGTACATTTCAGAAGGACGTTCGCCTGCATTTCAACCTTTTACTCGGCATACTTTGGCTCTAAATCCTTGATATACAACCAAAGCGATTCGATTATAAGGAAACATTCTTTTTTTCAAGCGCATTATAAACAATTGGAATTCTGGTGGTACTTCTATGTTACTCCGGCCTATGACATGAAAAACTCGATAAATGATATGGAATAAAGTTACGTCGCGTCAGTTTTAGTTTAAAACATATCAGAATAGAATAGAAGTAAGACATTCTCGCCCGAAACCTCTAGGGCCGGAGCACAGCCTAGCCAGCTACCATGTTTTTATTTACAGCAAGAAAAGCGTTATTTGCTGCTTTTAGTTGTGATGATTTAGAATTGCACCCAAAGGAAATTTTAGGGCATTAGAGCCGAAAAGATTTACTTAACTCACCACTTTCAAGAGGCAGCAAGCGTTGTGTGTGGACAGGTGATGCGTGGGGAACTCAAATTCGGCATTGATGCAGGAATCGAAAAGCAGCACTTCATTGGCTCCCAAATTATCTATATTTTCGTTGTACTACTCCATTTCTTTCTCGTGTCTACCTTTCGCTTTCAAACTGATATGAGAAATTACACAAATACTCTACACTGGCATCCTTTTGTACAGAAGAGAAAAAGGCGAATGGTCCCAAAACATTACCAATTAATGTTATTGCGAACTTAGGTATTTTGTAATGCACAACTAATGCTCAGCTGCACCATCGGGGCGCGAGTGATGGCGACAGCTGATCCCAGGAAATTTCAGCTGAAGCCCTTTTTCTCTTCACACTTGTACGCATCGCATTGGAGCAGTGCGTCCAGGGTTGAACACGACTGTTCGAAGAATCTGTGTAGCTTACCCACCTTTCCAAGAATTATCTCCTTCATGTTTTTGCAGCATTCTTAGAAACTGGCTTGTGAGCCTTTGACATTGCAAAACAAGTAGCTAGATTCAGGAGCGGAAGACGCAAGTTAAAGCGATTCTCAGAAAGCTCTAGGAAAATAACTAAGTTTACAAAGTGCTTAAATAATGTCATTGCACAAGAAATATCTAGCAACGTATAGTTACAAATATACCTAGGAACTTTCAACGCTAGGCTTCTTGCTGACATTTATGTGCTGCACACAATGCATCATTTGTTTACAATTATGAAGAATGACTGTTGCGCAAATACACCAGAGAAACACGTGAAGAAAACGGGCGTTTTCTTTATCAAATATTTGCGGTGTTCTCGAAATGCTCGACTACCTCAAGCGTTCCACACGTTATCTGAAAAAATAACTTGCCGGAACCATGGCTTATGTTACCCTTGCAAAGATGGCAACAATTGCTGACCGGTCATGTGTGGAAGATTGGTGCGGGCTTTCCTATTCTGAACATAAAATGGGACCCTCGGTGGTAAAACACTAATTTATTACTATTTTTCTTTGATTTACCTGAGGTAAAAGGCCCGCCGGTATGCTGCAGTACTTATTGCGCTCGACTACTGTGCCCAATGATGAGGGATCGAACGCCGGGTGCAGAGGCTGCTTTTCGATGGAGGCGAAAAGTAAAACACCTGTGTGCTGTGCGATGTCAGCGCACGATAAAGAACCCCAGGCGATCAAAATTGCGGGAGTACTCCCCTACGGCGTCTTTCATACCTGAATCGCTTTGGAATGTTTACCCTACAACCCAATCGAAATCAAACTCGTGCGAAAATAGCAAACACAAAACAAGCATTGTGCTAATCATGACCACAGGAAACGATTCGAAGAGGAGATGTGCCTCACAATATTAAAAAATGCGGTTCAATGAATGTCTAATAACCGAAGTAATATCACCCAATAATAATGACAGGGAGCGTACCACGGTTAATCGTTTCTCATTTTTCTTCACGTAGGCTTTGAGGAGGCCCCAAAGCATGCGAAGTTACAACAACACGAATATTCTTATAGAAAACTTCTGGGTAACGTATTGTAGATTCATGACGAAATGCAGCCACTTGGGAAGAACATAACCAAAAATCAGAAATTGTCCACTAGGCCTGACACATGCAGTTTCAGCAAAAATTAGCATATATGGTAGTATAACGGAATAGCACGTTAGCTAACGAACAATCTTGCAGACCACTGTTTCTTTACAAGTAATAGAGAAAAGCTATCTATAAATGTTCAAAATGCAATTCTGTATGAAGATAATCATAATCGCTCCTTGGAGTATGTTTATTTCATGTATATTTTAAATGGCTGGAGACTTCAACAGCTCCACAATTCGTTTAGAGGTTACCAATACCAATAGAATCAACCAGGAGTTAAAACATGCATTGTTGCGGCATTGTTTCAAACATTTTTCAAAGAAGCAGAGAGATGAGGTAGGAGCGCAACCACTTTTCCTAAAGAAATGTAGCGGCTAGCGGTTTTCTATATAGTGCTGCAAAACAGGCACACCAGACAGGACTGCCACTGCTCTTTTGATCACAGTCACTGCATAGAGGAGTCTGTGTCCAAGTAGAGCAATCAGCTGAATAAAGCTGGTTGAGGTTGAGATAACAACCACTCAGTCAGCGGTTGCTGTTAGAGGGAGCGGCTTGCGCTTCTTACAAAGGAGCGGTGAGGGTAAGTAAGATGCCTAGTGGCTTCGAAATAAAAATAACGGATTTCTTCAGGTTGCATCACTCGACATGAGGATGAATTGGCAATTACTTCCAATTTATTAGTCGTGGTCCTTAGAAATTGGGAAGTATTCGTGCGGCATTTTCACGACGCATGGCCCATAGGTCATTGCAGCAGCAGTAAGCATTACGACAAGCTGACATTATGTTCAAAGCTGTAGAGCTATAAGGAAATGGGCCAAAATAAGGCGTTGGCAAAATGCATTTTAGGTTGCCACGCCTTGGGAAAGAATCTCCTGGTAAGATGAAGCCGGTAGCAAAAAAACTTCTAAACATATATATGTCCTTGATTTATAAGACCCCTCTCTTCGGGAAATGGAAAACGTTGATATGGTCTAATATGAAGCTGTTTCTAAATGCGTTAAATTGTTTCGGTAAAGCATCTATTGATACTAAATGCGGCAATATTCTTCCTGCGACCAAAATAGACATTCTTAAAACCTCAATATTTTTTAACTCTAAACTTATATATATATATATATATATATATATATATATATAAGTGTTTCTTAATGACTGTTCATGCAGCCCTTACAACATGCATATGAATTCGAGTTTGGTATAGCAGAATTACGCACGCTATTCGTATAATTATGTAGCTTGCTGATTAATGGACAAACGATTAATCAATAGATCTTTTCCCGATAGTGTATATTATGGATATCATCTCTTTTAAATGTATTTAATTTGATATTTTACAAGTTGCTGTTATATATATTTTACCTCATTTCCTAAAAAATATCTTTCTGTCAAAGAATTGTTCTCACACAAAGTGTCAACGTAACAAGAAAAAATCTTGGGTGTTTCTTCGTTAGCACTATTTGAATGTTGATTTTTCACATCCTCTTCAACAAAGTAATAATGAAGATATTTTTGAAGCGCTCGGTTTTTCCAAAAAATACCCAAAATACGAGCTTTGGGCTTTCTATGGCACAGCGATACTTTTCTTGAGCGCAGCTCAAACTTCAGAAAAAAACGTTTTGGTACAGTCACAGCTTACTCCATTTCTATTTAGACTCACAAATTTATATTATAGAAACCTCCATCGGCTTTACTCAAAGAGGAAGCCTGTTCGTTGCCCGTGGCTGTTTTAACTACCCGCTGCGAGCACAGCAAAAAAAAGTTTAAAGTGACACCTGGCAAGCATCGGATGTTTAACCCAATCAAGAAATGCATGACAGCCTCTTCGAATCCTTCACATTTTATCTCACTGTTAAAACTTTTCCCTAAATCCTTCACGTTTTGTCGCACCGTTGAAGCTTTCCATAAATCCTTCCCTTCCCATTTTATCTCACTGTTGAAACTTTTCCCTAAATCCTTCATATTTTGTCTCACTGTCGAAACTCTTCGCTAAATTCTTCGCATTTTGTTTCACAGTTGAAACTTTTCACTAAATTCATCCTCCACATTTTGTTTCACTGTTTCACTTTTCCCTAGAATATAGGACTATATTTTTAAACATTGCATTTTCGTGTACGCAGTAAGGATTTCATTCATTTGAAATTACAAAGAGACTTGCCATTTGCTGCGGGCTCAAAGAACAAAATATTTAGTCCTCGTATGTGTTCTGCAACTTTTCAATGTACTTCGGCGTGCTGTTTGTGAAACCTTCAATTCTCGTAATGATAATTGCTTTAGTGACAGGAAGAGTAAAACCATCACATACCCATGCCTTTTTTGTGGACTCGTTATGTGTTAGGAACATCTGATACGCGGAAAGTACATTTCTGCTTTATGGTCTCCTACCTCTGTACATTTTGATGGATTTAAACTGCATCTGCGTTCTCAATATAAAACCAAAGATTTCGAATGTGCGGAAATATTTTTTTTCTATAAGCGCATCATCAACTTTTGGAATTGAGGTCGTACTATTTTGTCATTCCGGCAGATAACATGAAAAACTCGTTAAATGACATGGATTAAGGATACGTGGTGTCAGTTCTTCTTTAAAACTTATCAAAATATAATAGGGGTAAGACGATTTGGACCGAAACCTGTACAGCCGCCGCACAGCTTAAAATGCTGCCATGTATTCATATAGAGGTAGAAAAGCGATAATTGCTGATGTTATGTGCGGTGATTTAGAATTACAGCGCAAGAAAATTTTAGGGCCTTAGAGCCGAAAAGCGTCACCTAAATCACCTCCTTTAAGAGGCATCAAGCGCTTGTGCGTGGGACTGGTGATTCGCGAGAAACGCGAATACTGCAATGGATTCAGGAAATGAAACGAGGTGCTTTCAAGGCATCTGCATTATCTTTGTATTTTTTTTTAGTACTCAATTTTCTTATTAAATGAGCATTTCTCTTTCACAGTGATATCTGAAATTACACATATCCTTGAAGGTGGTCTGCTTTTGTATAGAAAAAGCAAGGAGAATGGTCTCCCAAAACTTTAGCAACAAGTGTTATCGCGGTTATAAATATTGTAAGGTAACGCGAAGGTCGGACTTGGCGGATCAAGTTTTATTTAGACCTGAAGCCCTGATCGCACACTGTAGCCAACTACACTCCGCGATGACGATGGGTATCTACAAGAGAGAGCAGAATGAAGATGAAGCAGCACGTTCAGCCGTGTAGAAGATGAAGCGCCATCTAGTGCTCACACTATTTCGCCCGCGGAGTTGAAGTGGCCAGCCTGGCCGCAATTAGTCAGCAGGATTACGCCGAATAAAGGCTTCATGCGTGAATCGTGGACAACTTCAATGCCACGGTAACGACTGTTCGGAGGAGGGAGAACAGGACTGACGCGATAGTTGACCGGGGAGGTTTTTGCAAGAACTGTGTAAGGACCAACGTAACAGTGCTGTAACTTGTCACAAAGGCCAGGAGTGCGTAATGGGGTCCAAAGTAACACCTTGTCGCCGGGACGGAACGCAACTTGGCGGAGGGTTGCATCATAGCGGCCCTTGCCGTCTTCCTAGCTAGCTTCCGAATTGACGCTAGCAAGCCGGCGAGATTTGGCCACTGGGAAAAGGGACTGGTCAGGAAGAGAGGATGAGGAACTGGCATGTGTAGAAAGGCAAGAGGCATCAAGAAGGGTAGCGGGATAACGGCTTGAAACTAGAAAAAACGGGGTGTAACCTGTGGTCCGCTGTACAGCCATATTGTAGGTGAACATAAAAAAAGGAAGTATTGCGTCCCAGTTTCGGTGGTCCTGGTCGACGTACATAGACAACATGCCAGTAAGCATGCGGTTGAACCGCTCAGTGAACCCACTGGTCTGCGGGTGATAGCTGGAGGTCAATTTATGATGTGTGGTTGAGGCCTCAAGAATTTCGGCTACAATCGTCGAGAGAAACGTCCGACCATGGTCGCTGAGAAGCGCTTGAGGGGACCCATGGCGCAGTACGAGCGATTCCAAAAAGAAGGTCGCGGACCTCAGGTGCTGAGCTATTAGGCAGTGCAGTGGTCTCAGCGTAGCGTGTTAGGTGGTCGACGGCGGTGACGATCCAGCGAATACCTCGTCCGGACAAAGGAAGTGGCCCGTATACGTCTATGCCAAAAACGGTGATAGGAGTAGCAGGGCAAGGTAGCGGCTGTAGTAGGCCAGCAGGAGGAGAAGTCGGCGGTTTGCGGCGCTGGCATGGCAGACAAGAGGCGACGTATTTTGCCCCGCTTGAGGCGAGGCCTGGCCAGACGAAACGGGTTTTCACGCGGTGGTAAGTTTTTTGAAAGCCTACGTGACCGTCTGTAGCATCATCGTGGAGAGCCGCCAGGATATAGGTGCGAAGCGCTCGGTATAACGGGGACCCAACGGGTGCCTTCAGAGCAATAAATATAACGGGAGAGCATGACGTTGTCAAGTTTGAAATTTTGGAGTTGTCTGCGCATCCTAGCGGTAGGAGGGTGATAAGAACCGGTGAGAAGGTCGATTAGGGAACGGCAGTAGGGATTTGCTCGCTAGTTTGAAGTAATGGCGTGGCGAACTGCAGAAGCGGCAGGAGAACCACAGGTGATGCTTGGAGCTCTGGACGACATTGGGACGTCGAGGGTGCACGCATGAAGGCGCGAAGAAGCTCTAGGTGGTGATCTGGGATCGGGCAACGGGAAAGAGCATCGGCATCTCGATGTTTGCGACCCGCTTTGTATGTTACATCGAAGGTGTATTCCTGCAAACGCAGATTCCAACGGCCCAGGCGTCCAGTCAAGTTTTTGAAGGTTGATAACCAACACAGAGCGTGGTCATAGGTAACGATCGTGAAATGCCGGCCGTAGAAGTAGGGCGGAATTTCTGAACTGCCCAAACGACGGCCAGGTACTCTTGCTCAGTGATGGTGTAGTTACGTTCCGCTTGTGTTAGCGTTCGACTGGCAAATGCAATTACTTTTTCCCGAGAAGCGATATCACGTTGCAGAAGTACGGCGCCAATACCGAGGCTGCTGGCATCAGTGTGGAGAATAGAGGCAGCAGTGTCGTAGAAGTGAGCGAGAACAGGGCCCAAAGTGAGGGCATTCTTCAGGGTTTGAAAAGCTTTTGCGCATTCTACGGACTAATTGAAAGTAGTACGGCCGGTAAGAAGGTCGTGGAGCGGTGCCGCAATGATAGCGAAATTGCGAATGAAACGGCAAAAGCATGAAGATATGCCAAGGAAACTGCGCAGGTCCTTAGTCCGCTGAGGGCGTGCAAAGTTCAAAACTGCAGCAAGCTTGTCAAGGTCGGGTCGAATGCCATCGCGGCTGACGAGGTGGCCCAGGGTCTTGATTCCTTTCTTTGCGAAATTACTTTTTTTGTGTTCAGCTGGAGACCGGCGGATGCCAGGCTCCTTAACACTTGATCAGGGCGGCATAAATGATCAGAAATAGTCGCAGAGAAAATAACTACGCCGTCCAGATAGCACAAGCATGTTTTCCACTTACGTCCTCTAAGAACAGTATCAATCATGCGCTCAAACGTAGCGGGGGCATTACAAAGTCCAAAAGGCATGACATTGAATTAGTAAAGCCCGTCGGGAGTAGCGAATGCTTATTTTTCTTTGTCGGCTTCGTGCATCAGAATCTGCCAGTAAACCGGAACGCAAATCCAAAGTGGAGAAGTTGGTTGGTTGGTTGGTTTGTGGGGTTTAACGTCCCAAAGCGACTCAGGCTATGAGAGACGCCGTAGTGGAGGACTCCGGAAATTTCGACCACCTGGGGTTCTTTAACGTGCACTGACATCGCACAGCACACGGGCGCCTTGCTTTTCGCCTCCATCGAAAAGCTGCCGCCGAGGCCGGGATTCGATCCCGCGTCCTTGGGAACAGTAGTCGAGCGCCGTAACCACTGCGCCTTCGGCGCCCTGAAGACAGTCGAGGGAGTCGTCAATTCCTGGCATAGGGTAAACATCTTTGCGGGTGACTTTGTTAGGTGCGCTGTAATCAACGCAAAAATGCACGGACCCATCCTTTTTTTTTGGACTACGATGACCGGAGATGACCAGGGGCTAGCTGAGGGCCGAATAATGTCTCGTCAGAGCATATCGTTTACATTTTTTATGACTTTACGTTCTGATAAGGAAACACTTTAAGGGCGGCTAGCAATAGAAGTATTTTCTGCAATAATGCGGTGCTGTGCAGAAGAAGTTCGGCCCAAGGTCGGAGAAGTGATTTCAAGGAGGCTTGGTGTTTTCGAAGTAATTTCTGCAAAGCTTGGCGGTGAGTCGCAGGAAGGTCAGGATTGATGGTGCCAAAGAGAACACAGAGAGGCATCGGAAGAAGCTGCTGGTAAGGAAGAGGGGGCTGTAAGGGTGGTGAAGGACACCAGGTGAATGTCCAGGGAACAAGGAAAACATGTCCCTTTAGTCGGCACATAGGGCTCTGGGGAAGTGTTCGAAGCAGCGACAATCGCTCTGCCATGCCAAACCGAACAAGACTTGGTGGTAACGCGATTCCGTGAGTTACATGGCGATCAGAAGGCATGGTTAGCACATCTCTGTTATGAATGTCAGTAGAAGTAGGCGCGACAAGTTGTTCGCATCCAGGGGGCAACACTGAGTCAGTAGCGACAAGCAGGCGATGACGGGGCTCGGGAGCTTCAGAAGACGGATCGCTCTCGTTCATCTAAATGACCCTGTCACGACACGAAATGCTGGCTGATGTGGCAAACAGAAAATCCCAGAATAAAATAATTGGGTGAGCGCACGGTGACACCGTAAACAAAAACTCGCACAGTACACTTAGCAAAAGTCCTAATTATTGCACCATTAGCTCCACGGAGTTCAGGTCCATCGTAAGGTGTTTTCAATTTTCGCAAGCGAGAGCACAAGGCAGTGTGCATCACAGAAACAGCGGCGCCCGTGTCAACCAAAGCCTCAACAGATAAACCTTCAACACAAACTAAAATCATATTCGAGGGATGTGCAGTTTTCTCTCCTAAACCTGCAGTGGTCAATTTTTCGATAGGAGGGGTATCGTCAGAGAAGTTTGGTGGAGCGGCGAGGTTGAGCGGCGAAAAGGCGAAGGAGAACAGCGTCTTGAAGTCCGGTTACCACCAGGCGAAGCGGGACTTTTTGGCTGGGGTGATGAACGTCGGGGATAATCAGCGAATGAACAGTGTTTATAGCCAGAGAAGCAAGAAGGGTAGTCTGCTTCAAATGAGTCGTAGCCGCAGCGTTCATTTTGGAGCCTGCGACGACAGAAACACGAAATATGGCCGCGGTACCCGTAGTAATCACAAACAGGGCGGGCTGGGCGCCATATGGGGTAGTTTGTCGGCGCCGTGGCAGGTGGTGCCAATGCGGCGACATGAGCAGTGGTAGGCGCCGGTTGGCCTAGGCGCTCCAACTGCAGGCGGCAAGGACGTGACCTGGGCGTACGTTGGCACATGACAGATGTTAGGAGCGACCGGTGTTGTGGAGGGAGGAAGTCATTGTGGCGAGCTCCTCTTTGACAATACTACTCAGGCCGGCACTTGAAGGATATGGCTCAGATTCAGGGCGGCACAAATTACCTTGAGCCGAGAGCTCTTCTCGAATTATTCCGCGAATAAGCGCACGGAGCTCAGCGTCGGCAGTGAAACCAAAGGAAGTGGGATCAGGATGCAGGCGCATTGACTGTAGTTCGTCAAGGCGTTGACAAGTCGATATGATGGCGTCGATGGTTGTAGGCTTCTGCACGGCTAGGGCGTTAAAGGCGAGCGGCCGAATACCTTAAACAACGTGCCGAACCACTCGGCCTCTGGCATGGTGTCATTTATGCGCCAGCAAAGTGCAAGAACGTGTTCTATATAAGAAATATAGGTCTCACTGGACTGCTGAAGTCGGGCTTCTAGCTTCTTCTTGGCGGACTCCGTGCGAACAGTAGGAGCGCAGAAAATCAGGCATACCATTTGTTTAAAGGTAGCCCAGTCCAGAATCGTCGATTCATGGTTTAGAAACCACGTTTTGGCCACATCTGTCAAATAAAAGAACACTTAAATTAGATTAAGAGAATCGTCTTACCTCTCGAAAGCACTGACCTGCTCGTAGCTGTCAAACCAGTCATCAGCGTCGTCGCCGCGGAGACCGACGATTATCTGCGGGTCGCGCTGACGGCTGCTGACTGTCCAAGTGGATATAGGCACAATCGGAACCCGAGCAGAGGAGACAGCCGATCCCTTGTAATTTCAGCTGAAGCCCTATTTTCTTTCTACATTCGTATTCGGGCAGTGTGACCAGGGTTGAGCACGAGTGTTCGAAGCAGCTGTGGTGACCTTACCCAACTTTTCAAGAATTATCGCCTTGTTTATTTGGAGCATTGTTAGAAAGGGACTTGTAAACTCTGGCGGTGACAAAACAAGCAGCTAGACACATGAGTGGAAGACACAATAAAGACATTCTGAGAAACTACAAAGAAAATAAGTGTGTTTTGAAAGTGCCTAAAATAGTGGGATTGTACCAGACATATCAACAACTGAACGGTCAAACATGTGCAAATGCAATTGAACTTTAGGGAGCTCGCTGATATTTATACGCCGCACCCAATGCAGCATCTGTTAGCAATAATGAATGACGGCTGTGCAAATACAAGGTACGAAAGACGAAAAATGTTCCAGTAACCTCCAGCGTTCAACGCGTCGTCTGATAAGAGCATCGCGGGAACCGTGGCTAATCTTGTCCTAGCAAAGCTGCCAACACTTTCTGGTCTGCCGTGCGTGGAATATCGTTGGGGGCTGTCGGATTCAGAAGACAAAAAATGGCAGCGATGGTAAAACTCAATTATGATATGTTCCATGATTTACTTGATGGAAACGACCCTCCGGGGAGGCGCAGTGACAAGGGCTCTCGAATCCCGGCCACGGACGCCGCTTTTCGATGGATGTGAGAAGCAAGGCGCCTCTGTACAGTGCTATTTGATTGCACATTAAAGACCCATAGGCGGCCGAACTTTCGGGAGAACCCCACTGCTACGTCTCTCATATCATGCGTCGCTTTGGGACGTTAAATCCAAATATACAAACCAAATTATTCCCCAGCAGAAATGACAAACAAAAACCGAGGTATGTGCTATTCTTGACAGCACCAAACAGTTCGACCAGGGGACTGTACCTCACACTTCAAGAGTATGGGCTCCATTGAAACTTCAATATCCGACCTAATATCTCCCTATAATAAAGAAGACAGAGGGCTTACCCCGTATGACATCGCCAGGTTTTCATTTCTTCACGTAGGCTTCGACGAGACCAGAAAACACGTGGAATTACTGCAACACAACTATATCATCATAGCAAGCTTTTGAGCAAAATATTGTAGTTTCATAAGAAAAGCAGCACATACTTGGGCAGACCACAACTAAAACGCAGAAATAATCCACTAGCCCTAACACTTGCAGTCTGAAAACAAATTACCATATCAGGGAGTAAAACAGAGTAGCATGTTACCAGCAAAAAATCTTGCAGGGCCAGCATGTTCTTCACAAGGCCTAGGGAGATGCTATCAATAACTGTGTGGAATCCAATACTATATGAAGATAGGCATATTCGTTCCTACGGCTGTTTACTTCATCCAATTAGTAATTGTTGGAGACTTTAATTGCTCCACTAATCGTTTTGAACTTACAAATAACAAAAGAATCACTCATGGGTGAAAACGTTAATTCCTGTAAATATGCCTGTTTTAGTACAACTCACGCTCCATGCGACTATATGCTGTGTTTTCGGCGATGGAATTATATGGAACAATCTGGCAGGAATGAGTCTGCCTAACAAAAATGTATAGTAGAAAATATGTTACTCCATTTCTGTCTCCGTAATCGGCTAATTGATGTTGCGAATGCCTTAAATTATTCGTAAACGAGTGACATACATTCGGGCGATATATGCGGCCTATACTAAATTGATTCAGAATGCGTTGCACGGTAAAATAATTACATCAATAAAGGCGTTTTGCCTTATCTATAATTATACCCCTTCCCCCCCCCCCTCCCCGCCCCTAGAAATAGTACATATGATGGTACCAAAGCACCTTTTAACTGGTGCATAATGAGCACTGCCCCATTTTTAAAATGGGTTTTCCATGCACATCTGCACTCTGTTCTGAAAATGGTGCTGCATCTAGCAGGAAGGGTGCTGCAAGCGTATCTCCACCTTTTGTCAGGATGTGTGCAGGATGTACACTATTTGTTAAAAGAGTGCTGCGCCCTTTCGAGAAAAGGTGCATATAATGTTGCTTATCATGCACGTTTACCTATTATGCCTTGGTTTGCATTATTGCACGTACTTATTGCACATTTGTCACCGCAACATGGTATTGCATATCTGCAATTGAACGCATAATTTTGAAATAAATATGTGGGTGGGATAACATACAATGGTATGCAGTGAGCGGGAAAATTTATTCAGCAGAAAGGAGTGGCTCGTTAGTAATCGAACACATTAAGCATCAAATAGGAGACATATTTCTGGTAAATTTAAATAAAATCTGATTTAAATTTTGAAGAACCTTTCTGCGGCCGGTTTTCACTTCGATTGAGAGGCTCCTAAATATGGTTTTCAGCTGCCCAGCACAAGGCGTGTGCTCCCATTGAATAGCTGATGTTTAGAAGCCAATATGGCAGTAAGTCCTAGGGTATCCTTCATAATACGAATGATTCAATATCTCTCAATGACCAGGTGTTAGCCGCATGTTCAAAAATGTTTACGAACACCACGCACAGTATCAGTGGCTTCTCTTCACCCTGTGTTTTTAGGACAGTGCATAAAGTTCAGATCAGAATACCTCACAAGCACGCAGTTGCAGCTCATATATATAAGTACAATTATCTGGATATAACCTTCCTGTTGCAATGCTTTGTCCCAAGTTTTCTTTAAAATTTGCACCATTTCGTGCTTCATGTGAACACATACAAAATCTGACTTCACAGTGGTACATCTGTAAAAAACTAAATTGGTGTCCAATACGCTGGTTGTCATAAATCCTGCTACGCAAAATCATATGAAGACAAAGACTGCAGAGATGCATATTTATTTTATATTTATTCAGGTTACCCCTAAAGGCCCTCCAAAGGAGGGTATTACACAGGGCCGATGACATATAATTACTAAGATAATGCAAAGGAACCAATGGTAACCTTGGTTACGGTCATTTTCAAAGACATGAGTGAGATTATCTATTTTAGGAAGATTAGGTGATAATTTCAATGTTTTCTTCCCAACAGAATCTATTCAAAAGAAACAGGTTAAATTAGGACACTAACGCGTAAAACAGAATCAGGCGCCATTTCGGGCCAGGCCATTAGAACAGAGCACACAAAGCAGGCATGCTGTAAAGGCTGAAGTTTTGGTTGTTGTGGATATACGTACTTACATATGAAGGCTGTATTACATGCAAAAAGCTTCATTTTCTCGCTACATGCTTGTATCATGTAAGTGAACAATACAGATGCCTTCTTCCGACAGCTTCCCGTCCGGGGTAAGCGAAGTCATTTAACACTGCTACTACTGCATCTATAATTACCTCAATGATTTTCAGTTACAATGTCAAGGATATTTCTAAGCAATTAAACATAGCCAAGCAACTTGTTAGGCCATACTGACACTGCCTTTATCCAAGATGCCAACATACCAACATACTCATTGAAACCTTTGTCCAGTTCCTGTATGCACCATTAGCTTTTCCGTCAGCCCTGTCTAATTGGATAGCCTGGAAAATGTATTCCACGGCATGATGGCGGTAATGCTTGAAAATGCCCATATACAAATATACATAATTCACAGTGGGAATTCGTTCACGCGTGCCTGAAAAGAATTTGCGTACTCACTGTGAGCCTCTCACAAATGTGTGGTAGGCATATGTTCCTTGCATTCCAAAAGTCCCTACGCACAGTCACAATTTGCCAAAACCTCGACGCCGTACGCTTTGATACTCGCGTTTCGTTCATTGAACAGTGCACGTGTCTTTTGTTTCTGCTTCTGTCGACCTTGTCTCTCGTTTTATTCTATCAATGTTAGCCCATAGCTCAAAAAATACGTCTTTTCAAAGCTGGTAAACTAACTGACCAAGGCGCTCAGTTGAATGTGGTAAATTTGTCTGATGTTGCGAATGAAACGTCTTTATTGCACCACTGCTGCGAGCGTGATCGAAATGCTTCTAGTGATAAATGTGGTGGTAATGACTTTTGCGACATGTACACACAAGTATCAACTTTTTACATGTTAACAAGGAAGATTTTCAATGTGTACACTAGTCAACAAAAGCAAATCGTTGTTGCCCTCAAATGTTAAATGGCACAAACTGAGAGTATACGCTTCAGATATTATCAAAAATAAAAACTCGGAATAAAAATGAATGACCGAATCAACCTCAGATGTTTCACGTCAGTATTATCTCAAATTGGTCCACTTCAAAAATGACCTGGCAAGATGAAGAACTACAGGGCTTTAGACCTCGAAAGTCCGGCTCGCACAACTTCAGATCTCTGCGTGATCGGTTTCTACCGACAGTTGAACGACACGTGATCAACACCTTTACGCCAATGCCTACAATTACACTACATCACGCGGAGGCGAAATGATAAAGAAGCAAGTTAATAAACCGCGCTAACGACTGTCGGCAAGATACGTCCCGGACGCCAACTCTCAATTCCCGCGCACATGACCCCTTGCATTGCGCAAGATCGCACGCTCAGTTCTCACGCAGTCGCCACTTGAATCGACCTCTCAAAACACCACAATAAAATGCAGCTCCAAGTCGACGCCGAAAAAAAAGAAAGTAGCGAAGCTTCCTTGCAACACATAGGCTCAAAGACTGACTGAGGGTACATCTGGAGTGAACACAGCGAGTCAGACATCCAGTGCTCGCGCATCTGATGCCTGGCTCACTGTATTCACTCGAGAGCTACCCTCCGTGCGGCGAATAGGGGATTTCAGCTCTATCAACAATTGTCATTCACCACTGTTATTAGCATGCTGGAGTTGACCTTGCAAGCTAAACGTCTATTGGGGCCCCTGCCATTCTTTTTCATCGTTAGACTATTTGCTGCCCTTGCATTATAGAGGGAATCATTCATGAGCAATTTCGATACTAAGTTAACAATGTTTTCGAAACCCTTGTCAGGCAGAATGAATGCAGCGTGTGTTCCCAAGTTATTAGAGGCTTCTCCTGCTCGTTTCGGTTGTGCAAACTGCAGTTCAGGCACAGCTGCAAGGCCTCCACGCAAGTACTTTCTCACAAATGTAATGTATTTGAATATATAGAAAGCACATGATGTTTACGGTCGAATATTTAAGAAACTCTCCCATTGTGGAGTGATTTCTAATAAACGAGTACTTACTCATTGACATCCACCGAATAGCTGCAATATGGCTACAGAGGAAGGTTGCAAAGATGTCTCGTAAACTTCGCAGATAACGAAAAATTACTGAAAACTGATTTTGAGTACCAGCGTCCTTTTATTGAAGGTGTGAAGGCACTGTATGCACTACGAAGATACCAGCGCTGAAGCGATTTGCACACTTAATGCAGTAGATTCTTTTTGGAGTGATAGTTTTTGTAAGGAACAATTAATGTTTGAAATAAGCATCCTACAATAATGAATCAGTACATTGTAACCAAATTTTAAGAAAGCAAGACGTAAGTAAACATCTAGTAAAAGTTACTTATCTCAGCTTGCTCCTGCAACTAGGCTTTTTAGTTGGTAGTATCTGTTTGTATTCAAAGGACAGAGTGCTGGCATCTAGAGGTTTCTCTGCTAGTTAACATCTTTGAAGTACAAAGCATTACTAATATAACTTTTAATACCGACTCTTACTAAGAACCTATATGAAAGTAACGTTATAGCAGTTTCTAGCTTTTTTGATACTCATTAAGGCATATTTAAGGGCATATGGCATATATGTGAATCAAGAGTAAAGTCCAATCGATTTATAAAATAGAGACTGCCCGGTTGCTTTTTGCGCGGGCAGTGGGCTCGGTAATATCCCACGCATTGAAGCTGACTTAATTTGGCTGACAAATATAAAAAAAATAGAGCATAATTATAAGGTTGCGACAATCTATACATATGCTTAATGATGTTGGTAAAAATTACAAAGGCATTTCAAGGGAAATATTTGTTTTAATCTGTATCTGATAATACATTACAATTACGTTTAGGGAGTTGTAATAATAATATTTTGTTTAACAACATTTCTTCGCCTGTGTAATCAGTGACGTAATATTTTTTCACAATTTCGACATGGCTAACACCCTTACAAACCTTTGAGCCAGAACACCTTTGCACCCTCAGGGCCCAATGAAGAGTTCAAGGTTTGAAAAGATGCTTTGGACCTTTTAACATAAAAATGCAAAACAGGTGTACAAAGGTGTGAACAGCAATGCTGCATATTTAAGGGTGTATGTTTTGTACACAGCATAATATTGTAACATATATGCCCTGCATCGCTGGACGCTAAAGCAGACAACGATCAGAAACGGTGACACAGAAGACGACAAAGTGGTAGCAACGTTTAGTGCTAGAAGAAGGTTAGCGCTGTTGTGATTCTGTGCTTTGTGTGCTGCGTCAACCTGAACTAACCTTAGTGGACTAACCTTGTCACGTATCATCTTGGTGGAGGTGACCAAAGATCCCCGTGTGCACACATAAATCCATTTAAGCAGCCGAAAGCTGGATTTGCGCAGTAGCCGCCACCTACCTGGGATCACAACGTCAACAACGGCCACTATGACCTCTGAGGCAGCTCCTGCCACCGCAACAACATCGGCGCAACCACTTGTCCTCACAAAATCCGCCACCCTCCCATCTTCAATGGCGAAGACAAGACAGATGTGGACGACTGGCTGGATGAATACGAGCGATGTAGCCGGAACAATCATTGGGACGCAACCATCATGCTGGCCAATCTGATATTTTATTTGGCGGGACCCGCTCGCACATGGTTTCAAAATCACGAGCATGAGCTGGCGACCTGGGAAATTTGCAAGCAAAAGCTTCACGACTTGTTCGGGAAGCCCATTGGACGAGCTCTCGCAGCCAAAACCGAACTTTCGTCTCGCGCCCAATCCACCACGGAGTCCTACCTGGCCTACATCCAAGACGTGCTCGCGTTGTGTCGCAAGGCTAACAGCTCCATGCTGGAAAGTGAAAAGGTAGGGCACATCCTCAAGGGCATCGCAGATGACGCGTTCAACATCCTCTTCTGCATGCATTGCTCTACCGTCGAGTCGGTGCTTCAAGTTTGCCGAAGATTCGAGCAGGCCAACGACGCCTGGTACATTGCTTTGAGCGCCTTCCGAACACGGCAGCCGCATCATGCTGTGATGATCTGGCTCCTCTGCAACAGCCTTCTCAGTGCGCAACAATGACTCGGATCGTCAGGCGAGAACTCGAGGCATTAGCTCCTGCACCATTCCAATCTCCAGTGCCTGACACCGTGGCCATGATACAGGCTGCTGTCCGACAGGAACTTGCCAACGTCGGTCTTTCCTCCAACGCCGTACCGCCCTCATCACCATCGCATCCTGTTCCTGTAGTGGCTGCTGCAACCACTAGCCAAGCTCCCCCACGCCGCTATGTTAATCGCAATCCTGAGGAGTGGCGCACCTCAGATGACAGGCCAATTTGTTTTATTTGCTGTCGAGCCGCCCACACTTCCCGTTATTGCCGCAGTCGCACCTTCCCCACACCTCGTTCCTATTACAACGCTGACCATCGGTACTACTATGGACCTCGACGCTTCCCTGCCCAACCTGAACAGCTCCGCCCGGCATAAGATGGACCTGGACACTTTCCTGCTCACCCAGTTGAACCTCACACCGAAGCCGTCTCAAGTGTCCGTCACTCCAGCTGATCTCCATCTCCACGGTCTCGTCGATCTCGTTCACCACGGCCTCGTCGCAACTCCTACCCATCATACGCCGGCGCCCACTCGGGAAACTAGCGAGTGCAGCGCCCGGGAGTGACGCTGCATTACCGACCCGGACTGTCAACTCGGAACTGACCCTCGCACCTAGACGTAACCTCATTGACATTTTTGTGGACGGAGTCTCAGTTTCTGCCCTTATTGACACTGGCGCCCACATTTCCGTCCTCAGTTCCTCGCTCCGTCAACGCCTCAACAAAGTCCTCACACCCGCTTCCTCATCTACCATTCGTGTTGCTGATGGCAATACAGCTAGTGTGATTGGTATGTGCACTGCAAGAATTACCATTGCCGACCGCCATATCCCTGTCCTATTTACAGTCCTCACCAGTTGCCCTCATGACGTTATATTAGGACTCGACTTTTTAACCGCACATTCCGCGCTCATTGACTGTTCTTCTGGACCTGCCACTCTGTCCTGACAAACAGGCCTCTGATACTTCAACGCTCCGTCTCCGCTCCTCTACATTTACTCGTCTGCCACCAGAAGCTGCAGTGTATGTGCTCATGTCGCCTTTCCCCTCCGTTCCTTATGGCGACTACGTTGTTTGCCACATAACCGACGTGACACTGCAGCGTAGAATCGCTCTCCCTCATAACATCGTGCACGTAGAAAATAACAACGCTTATATTCCAGTCTTGAACTTCGGCCTTTTTGTGCACGTTCTTCCTGAAGGCATTACTCTCGCCGAACTGACCCCACTGTCTGACGTCACAGTTGCCGCTCTTTTGCCTGACCCTACTGCTAAAGTGTCGACACGACCTGCACCGCCCCCTTCACCGGAGGCTCGCATATCAGGAATGGTTGCACCTAATTTGCGCCCTGACCGTGCTACAGCACTTACGAGTCTTCTGAATTCGTACAGCGATATTTTCAATTTTGGTGACCGCCCCTTAGGACAAACGTCCTCGTTACACATCGTATCGACACCGGAGACGCCCGCCTAATTCACAGAAGACCTTATCGAGTCGCCATTTCAGAACGACGCGTCATACAAGATGAAGTGGACAAGATGTTAGCTAACAACATTATAGAGCCTTCGAGCAGTCCCTGGGCGTCGCCTTTCGTGCTTGTTAAAAACAAGGACAATGCCTGGAGATTCTGCGTTGATTACCGACACCTCAACAAAATTACAAAGAAAGACGTTTACCCGCTCCCCAGGATAGATAATGCCCTCGACTGCTTGCACGGTGCCAGCTATTTCTCTTCCATTGATCTTCATTCCGGTTATTGGCAGATCGCAGTCGACAAACGGAACCGGGAGAAGACCGCCTTCGTCACTCCCGATGGCCTGTATCAATTCAAGGTGATGCTTTTCGGCTTGTGTAATGTGCCCGCAACATTCGAGCGCATGATGGACTCTCTCCTGCGCGGCTTGAAATGAACGACGTGCTTGTGCTATCTCGATGACGCCATTGTATTTTCTTCTACATTCGAGAGCCATCTCCATCGCCTTGATGCCATTCTTGGCGTCTTCCGAAGAGCTGGACTTCAGCTGAACTCGAAGAATGTAGCTTCGGCCGACGTGAACTCAAGGTGCTTGGTCACGTGGTCGACGCCCATGGCGTTCAACCCGATCCAGACAAAATACGTTGCTGTAAGTGCATTTCCTACACCCCATTGTACCAGTGACGTGCGTAGCTTTCTTGGGCTTTGCTCCTATTTTCGGCGGTTTGTACCTAACTTTGCGAAGACGGCTCGTCCACTCACCAATCTTTTGAAGAACGACGCTCCATTTTGCTGGGACCAAGAACAATCCCAAGCCTTTTCTGCGCTCATTGTAGCCCTCACCAACCTGCCCGTCCTGGCACACTTCAATCCTTCGGCACCAACGGAGGTAAGCACTGACGCCAGTGGTAACGGTATTGGTGCCATACGCGCCCAGCAGCAGATGGGTCGCACTCGCGTCATTGCTTATGCCAGTCACCTCCTTTCTGCGGCCGAACGGAATTACTCGATCACAGAACGTGAGTGCTTAGCCCTCGTGTGGGCCATTACAAAGTTTCGCCCTTACTTGTTTGGCCGCCCGCTCTCCGTCATCACCGACCACCATGCCTTATGCTGGCTTTCTACGCTGAAGGACCCTACTGGTCACCTGGGTCGTCGGGCCCTCCGCCTTCAAGAATACACTTTTTCTGTCGTTCACGAGTCTCTCCGGCTGCACGCTGACGCCGATTGCCTGTCCCGCAACCCGGTAGATCCCCCACCTGCGAGCGAGTGCGACGATGACACATATGTGTTGGCCATCTCTGACCTTTCAAACATTCGCCATGAACAGCGCTTAGAGCACAAGCTTTGCAGCATATTCAATCGCCTCAGCACCGATCACCTTGATGCTACCCTTGCTCTGTTTGTGCTCAACAACAGCACCTTATACCGACGGAATATGCGACCAGATGGCACCGAGCTTCTGCTCGTAGTCCCCGAACACCTGCGTACCACCGTTCTTCAACAGCTGCACGACGCACTCACAGCGGGTCATCTCGGCGTATCTCGTACGTACGATAGCGTCCGCCGCCGCTTCGTTTGGCCAGGCCTCTATCGCTCTTTTCGTCGTTACGTTGCTTCTTGTGACCGGTGTCAGCGACGGAAGAAGCCCTCGGCTATGCCTGCTGGATCCCTGCAGCCAATCGACATCCCAGTAGACCCGTTTCCCGAGTTGGCCTTGACCTCCTCGGGACTTTCCCACTTTCTGCGTCGGGGAATAAATGGATTGCAGTGGCCACGGATTATACTACGCGCTACGGTGTCACCCGAGCGATACCCACATCTGTGCAACTGATGTGGCTGCGTTTCTTCTCCACGACGTCATCTTGCTCCAAGGTGCTCCACGCCAGCTGCTCATTGACCGTGGCCGTTGCTTTCTTGCTCGAGTAGTCGACGAAATTCTTCGGTACTGCTCCATTAAGCACTATTTTACCACCGCTTACCATCCACAAACGAACGGCCTCACCGAACGCCTCATCCGCAAGCTCACGGACATGCTGTCTATGTATGTCTCGAATGATCACCGTGACTGGGATAATAATTTGCCATTTGTAACGTGCGCGTACAATTCCTCTCGTCACGACACAATGGGCTACTCACCGTTTTATCTACTATACGGCCGCGACCCTCCCCTTCCATTTGACAGCGTATTGTCTCCCACCGCTAACGCCAGTTGCTACGTTCGTGACGCCATCTCCCGAGCTGACGCAGCCCGTGTTATTGCTCGCCGACAACTGGCCTCCTCCCAAAATTCTCAAAAACGGCGCCATGATTCTCGCCACCGGGATGTCCACTACTCTCCGGGCTCTCTAGTCTTGCTCTGGACTCCCGCTGGTAAAGTTGGGCTGTGTGAGAAGCTCTTGCCACGCTACGCAGGACCCTACCGTGTTTTACGGCCAGTCACCCCTGTGACATACGCGAGGTCGCCCCTGTACATCCGCCGCGACAGTCCTCTATGCCACGCACCGAGATTGTTCATGTCGCCAGAATGAAGCCGTACTACCTCTGTAGTAGTTGGTCCTAGTGCGCACCGGGACTGTACTTTTCGGGGGGGGGGGGGGGGGTAATATGACATATATCCCGGCATCGCTGGACGCTAAAGAAGACAACGATCAGAAACAGTGACACAGAAAACGAGAAAGTGGTAGCCACGTGTAGTGCTAGAAGAAGGTTAATGCTGTTGTGATTCTGTGCTTTGTGTGCTGCGTCAACCTGGACTAACCTTCGTGGACTAACCTTGTCACGTATCAGTATCATCTGTCACGTAAAGAAATTTCAGATATTTCAAAACTAGCTTCTGAATCATTTACTGTAAAGTGCCGATTCCCTTTTAGGTGAATAAAAAGCACTTAGCCTGCTATGTAGCCGCCGACATTTTCAGGAAGAGCATTGGTATAAAAGGCTGGGGGTTTTATCACAGCCTTTGATAAGAGAAATGGATGCTTCCATTCCACGCCCAGAGGCATTGTCATGCCTTTGGGCAGGCTAGGCTTCAGATGGGGTGAAAGGGTCCATATTGCTGCCTCATCCCCTTGCCATATTAAAGGAGCTGCTAAAGTGTGCAGCTCCTACCCAGCTTGAAAATTTCATCTAGTCTCGTAGCATCACACAATCAGCCGACCGATCGCAGAACCACCTACTTCCTTGAGTGGAAGCAGAAATGAACGCCCGATCGCGTCGCCTACTACTAATCAGTTCCTGTGCATGCAATCTCCTAACTACCACACTGGCAGGTGCATGATCCTAACTTCGTAGGCTCCAAGTCTTCGAGCTGAGGTGCAAGAATGAGGGCGTTTGTCAGCTACCAACTAGGCCTTCCGGAGGCAGGCACGTGACGTCTCTACGTTTCATACATCCCAATGAACGTGATGTTTGTTATCTGCACTTACCACCCTCCAATGGCATGTTCATCAACTTCGTAGCGGGAATGCCTCAAACGGTAGACGGCTGCTCGAGCGCAAGGGCCTGCCACATTAGGTATTTAGCTACTTGGACAACGTGATGTTAGCTCGTGTTCGGCCACATTGCTAGTAAACCGTCCAGATATATATACGTGTTTTTTCCTTATAGTTTTGCTTGTCAACACGGGTTGTTCTATCCAACTTTAAAGAATTTTTTATGAACTCTAAAGCTATCGGAATAAACCTTTCTGTTCTAAGGTCTATCTTTTATGGAAACTGCAATACCACAGGCTCACAGTATGCCACTGTCACAGCTTACTATCGGGCACATGTGGTACCCGTACTGGGATACTGGCATACTGCATAACACTGGATACCGACACACTTGATAACACTGGATAAAGGCACACTGGGTGACACTGCACTGGCATAGTGACATGATGGCTTGTGAGCATACTGCACCGCATGTTACACTAGCGTGTAGGACAGAGTACACTCTGCACAAAAGGGGTAATGCGCTGTCCCTATTGACTGTAACATAGAGCTTTGCACAATTTATGCAGCTTTATTTTCACAAACTTCCCTCTAACGGTTCGCGTGATTCACATTTGCAAAAATATCACGATGGCCTATCGGCCTGAGGCCTTCCGTTTGGCAGTTTACACGTCACTTTGGTTTCCTGCGACCATCTTTTTATTGCATATAAAATGAGAAGATATGCATAAATAATGAAAGAGGATAGTGCTTAAGGTTATGGTTCAAAAGTACACAGTCAGTTGATCTGCCCGAACTAATTATCAAGCATATACCGATGCTCACTGATTATTTCCGTCAATTTCGCAGGGGTTGCTGGAATGTTTATGGCCTGCAATCCTTCTGCAAGGTTGACCCCTCAAGCTCCTCTCTCAACTCCGAAGGAGTCCATAAATACCATACATTCTCCTGCCCACTTTTGCCTAATTTCTCTAACTTGTAATAAACCGATTTCCCTTGATCAGTTTACAGGTCAAATCCCAAGTGAACCTAGAAATATAAAATTGGCATACATGTTGTTACGGGGAAGAGCCACAAGCGATGGCAGTCCGTACCACTAGTGTTGATGGCAGCAGCTCGGATCTGTTAATCCTCAGCGCGGTCATCTTTTGGTAGCCTGTCGCATTTCATCACACTCCGGAGAACGAACAGCGTATACGGCTAGTTACGCCACCCTCTCGGGAAAAGCACAGTCTCGGCACTTTCTACGTTAGTGAATTAGAACGTTACTTATAGGGCTTAAAAAGGACACATGCACAATTTTAGAGGATGGCACTGTGGATGAGGACTTCGAATGCACAGGTTGAATTTCCTCTGTGATGCCGGTCACGAGGCGCAAAACACGGTAAGGGCCCGTGTAACAGAGCAAAGGTTTTTCACAGGACCCCACCTGGCGGCATGGGAGCCACAGCGAGACATGCGATCCAGGAGTGTAGTGCACAGGACGGTGCTGACTGTTGTACCGGCTTTTTTTAGCCTCTTGGGATACGGAGAGCCTGGCACTAGCAACCTGGCAGACATCATGAAAGCGGGAGATGGCATTACTAGCGCATATATTTGTGATGTCTGCCCCGGGTAGTGAGCCGTCGAAGGGCAGAAGTAGATATTTGCCAAATAGCAGGTAAAATGGAGAGTATCCAGCGGTAGAATGGAGAGAAGGTTTGTGGCGAACGTCAGAAAGGGGAGATGAACGTCTCAATTCCTGTGGTCGTCAAGCACGTACATGAAGAGCATGTCTGTGGGTGTGCAGTTTAGATGTTTCGTGAGACCATTGGTCTTGGATTGGTAGGCGGTTGTTAATTTGTTGCCGACAGAGCACAAACGAAGAATTTCGCTTACTACACGTGAGAGGAAGCAGTTCGCGAAGTAGTTCGCGAAGGGCGCCTTGACGATTAACATTTTTTAGAAGGAAGTCAGAGAACTCTGTGGCGAGGCTGGTCGGGCGGGCTCGGGTAATAGTAACTGCATAGCATAATTGGTGGCGACGGCAATCCATTTTTCCCCGAGGCAGAAACTGGCAGGGCCCTAAGAATGTCAATACAAACACAGGAAAACGGATCAGTTGGTACGGGAATCGGTTGCAAGTGACCTGAAGGCATAATTTTGGATTTTTTTCCAACACTGACACAGTTGACATGCGGCAATGTAGTGCTGGACGGAACGGTAAAGCCCCGGCCAGCAGAAACTTTGCCGTAGACTTTCGCATGTAAAGGAGACACAAAGGTGCACAGCAATAGGAGCATCATGAACTGTTCGAGAATGGTGGAACCGAGGGGGTGTGGAACGACAAGCCAAATGTCTGCTCCAATGACTGAATATTACGTCGGTATAGGGTGTTCCCAAAAAGTACAAATAAGGTGAGGGATGGACCAGGGTGGTCGGATGTGAGACAGAGGATAACGGAATAAAGCGAAGGATCCAAGTGCTGCTGATCGGCGTTATTAGAAAAGGCCGAGACAGATGATACACAGGCGTCATCGACGGGGTCGGAAGGGCTAGGGGGGTCGACGGGATGAAGGCGCAAGCACTCTGCATCTTAATGAAGCCGGTTGGACTTGTAGCTGGTGGAAAAGATAAATTCACGCAATCGTAACGGCCAGCGTCCCAAAGGGCCAGTAGGATTTTTGAGGAACGAAAACTAACGCAAGGCATGATGGGCTGTTATAAATCTAAAGGGGAGGCCAAACAAATAGGGGTGGAATTTAGTAAAAATGTAAACTGCGCGAAAAAAACGGGGCAATGAACCAACTCGCCCGCAAAAATATTCTACTGCAGTGGACTTTGGTAATAGCCCAATCAAGCACCAGACCCACTCGCTCTGTGATAGAATAATAATGTTCGGGCCTAGATAGGGGGCGGCTAGTATAAGCAATCATTCTTGTGCGGCCGTGTTGTAGCTGAGCCAGTATGGCTCCAATGCCATGGCCACTTATGTCGGTGCGGAGTTTACAAAAGGGGCGAAATGCTTGAAATGGGCAAGAAGGGTGGAGTAGTGAAAGCAGCAATAACCTTCGAAAGCTGCAACTTGTTTCGGTCGCCAAGAGAACGAAATGTCTTTCTTGGAGAGGTGAGAGGATGAAGAAGAGGTGCTAGGTTTGGGAGGAATCGTATGATATAAGAACATAAGCCAAAAAAATTTCGAACATCGCTGGTAGGACATCGCGAATTTTCTCAGGATCGGGCTGAACGCCGATAGCCTTAACCAAGTTGATTTCTCGGTGACAAAAGCTGCACATCTTGGTGTTCAGCTGTAGTCTGGCTGTACAAACAAGCACAAGAATTGTAGAAAGGAAATGGAGGTGGCTGTCAAATGTAGCTGAAAAAATAATTACGTCGTCAAGATAACACAAACAAGTGGTCCACTTGAAAACTCAAAGCAAAGCTTCCATCGTGTGTTCGAAGGTTGCTGGGGCATTGAAAATGCCAAAGGCATGACCTAAATTTTTGTAGAGGCCATTGGTTGACACGCGATGTTTTTATAGTCTGTCACCGACAGAGACCTGCCAGTAGCCGGAACGGATGTCGATTGATGAAAAAGTAGCTGGCTCTGAGCAAATTATCAAGCGCGTCATCGATATGCGTAAGTGGAAGTGGATAGCCACCATTTTTGTTATCTTATTCAAATGCTGGTACTCAACGCAGAATCTCCAACTGTTATCTTTCTTCTTGTTCAAAATGACAGTGGATGACCAGGCGATACTGGAAGACTGTATTATTTCATTCGTCAAGATCTTCTCGACCTGTGTTTTAATGACGTGTCGCTCGGTAAGTGAAACTCAACAGGGGTGCCTATGAATAATACTGGCGTCGCCGGTGTCAGCGCGATGGGTGACAACTGTAGTTTGACCTGATGGGTGGGTACCGAAGTGAAAAAGGTCACTATAGGTGAGCAAAGCTTGTGCAACTCCGGGGTGATTTCGGTTGGAGATCGGCTGCAATCATGCTGTTAACAAGATCAAGACGCCATGTGGAGGGCGAGGGACAGGCTTTAGGGACGGTAGTTGGATGATATGTCATCATCATCATCATCATCATCATCAGCCTGATTATACCCACTGCAGGGCGAAGCTCCATAAAACCCCGGCCCTCAGTCACCAGCGGCTGCGGAACAACTGACCACGGCGGCGGTCAGACCTGTGACGCAGCAGGGGGTGCTAAGAAAGCCTGGCTCCGCTGGACAGGCCGCCATTGGAAACTGACCCTGGCAACGTTTAATGCTAGAACCCTTGCTAGTGAAGCTAGTTTAGCAGTGCTGTTAGAGGAACTAGAGGGCATGAAATTGGATGTCATAGGGCTTAGTGAGGTTAGGAGGCTGAATGAGGCATATACCGTACTGAAGGATTGGCATGTACTGTGTTATCGAGGTTTACCTGAGAGGCGACAACTAGGGTTAGGTTTCCTTGTCAATAAGTATATAGCGGGTAATTAGATGCATTCTATAGTATTAATGAGAGGGTCGCAGGCATCGTAATTAGGCTTAATAAGCGGTATAAACTGAAGGTTGTACAGGCCTATGCACATGCATGTAGTTATGATGACCAGGCAGTTGAAAGCTTCTATGAAGATGTAGAATCGGCAATGCGAAAAGTAAAGACGCAGTATACTGTACTAATGGGCGACTTCAATGCCAAGGTAGGGAAAAAACAGGCAGGAGACAAGGCAGTAGGTGACTGTGGCATTGGTTCTAGGAATAGCAGAGGGGAGTTACTAGTTGAGTTTGCAGAGCGCAATAACTTACGAATCATGAATACCTTCTTCAGCAAACGGAAGAACCGGAAATGGACATGGAAAAGTCCTAACAGAGAGACTAAAAATGAAATCGACTTCATAATGTGTTCAACCGCCGCCATTGTGCAGGATGTAGAGGTAATCGGGAAAGTTCGATGTAGTGACTACAGGATGGTGAGGTCCCGAATTAGCCTAAATCTGAAAAAGGAACGCAATAGATTAGTAAGAAAGAAACCCATCAACGAATTAGCGGTGAGGGGGAGGGCAGAAGAGTTCAGGATCTCGCTAAAGAATAGGTATTCAGCTCTGAGGATGGCGACATTACCCTAGAGACAATGAACAATAATTTCAGAGATATCATTACTGAGTGCGCGGTAGAAGTAGGCGGTAGGATAGTTAGAGAGGATACCGGTAAGCTGTCTAAGGAGACGAAAGATTTGGTTAAGAAACGCCAGAGTATGAAAGCTTCCAATCCAACAGACCAGATCGAATTGGCCGAGATATCAAAGTTAATCAATAAGCGCAAGGTGGCCGATATAAGGAAGTATAACATGGAGAAAATTGAGCATGCTGTAAAGAACGGGGGAAGCCTTAAAGCGGTAAAGAAGAAATTGGACATAGGCAAAAACCAGATGTATGCGATAAGGGACAAGGCGGGCAACATCATCACTAATATGGACAAGATAGTCAAAGTAGCCGAGGAGTTCTATACAGATCTCTACAGTAGCCAAAGTAGTCAGGACCGTAATGAGATTGCCGGTAGGGAAAACAGTCAGACGTTCCACCAGTAACGAAGGACGAGGTCAAGAAAGCACTAGAGACTATGAAAAGGGGGAAATCAGCTGGAGAGGATCAGATAGCTACAGATTTGCTGAAGGACGGGGGGGATATCGTGCTAGAAAAACTGGCCACCCTGTATACGCAGTGCCTGGTGTCATCGACGGTACCAGAAGCATGGAAGAATGCAAACATTATCCTCATTCACAAGAAAGGGGACTCTAAGGACCTTAAAAATTACAGACCAATCAGCTTACCGTCTGTTACGTATAAGGTATTTACTAAGGTAATCGCTAATAGAATCAGGACAACCTTAGACTGCAATCAAGCAAAGGATCAAGCAGGGTTTCGGAAACGGTACTCTACTATCGGTCATATACATACCATCAATCAGGTGATAGAAAAATGCTCGGAATATAACCAGCCCTTATACATAGCATTCATTGATTACGAAAAAGCATTTGACTCAGTTGAAACCTCGGCAGTGATGCAGGCATTGCGAAATCAGGGGGTAGACGAGCCGTACGTGGAAGTGCTGGAAGATATATATAGTGGCTGCACAGCAACCATAGTTCTACATAAAGAAAGCAACAAAATTCCCATAAAGAAAGGTGTTAGGCAAGGAGACACAATCTCCCCAGTACTATTCACAGCTTGTTTAGAGGAAGTATTCAGAGACTTGGAATGGGAGCAGTTAGGGATAAGGGTAGATGGAGAATACCTCAGTAATCTGCGATTTGCTGATGACATTGCCTTGCTAAGCAACTAGGGGGATGAACTGCAAATAATGATTGATGACCTAGACAGAAAAAGTAGAAAGGTAGGCTTGAAAATCAATATGCAGAAGACTAAGGTAATGTTCAACAGCCTCGGGAAGGAACAGCAGTTTACATTAGGTAGCGAAATACTGGAAATAGTAAGCGAATATGTCTACTTAGGACAGATAGTAACCGCAGATCCGGACCATGAAAAGGATGATATGTGGTCCGAGCTGAAATGGCACATCGGTCAGCGGGGACAGCGCGGTTAGTGAAATTACTTCGGACAGAACTTGCGTTGGACGAGCTGAAGTTAGGCGCTAGGAGAGTGATAAGGCTCAGGGAGATAGGCATAGATGAGGAATGGTGGCATGCCGCTGCAGGATGACATCAGTAGCGAGACACGCGAGATAATCGCCGTCTCAGACAGGTGGGAACGGTGACATAAAGATGTGAACGGCAGCCTCAAGATCAAGGCGGCAAAAGTGTGCTAAGCGAATGCGGGATGAGCTGGCGGGGTCTTCGGTGGCGAGCGGAAGGTCCAGCAGTCAATGAGAGCAGAGTGGTCTGTTAAAAAGTAAATTCCAAAAATAACGTCATGGCGGCATTTCTGTAAGACGGTGGAAAACTATGAGGCATGACTGCCGGCAACGCTAAATCGCGCTGTACACATGCCTACAACAGCAGCAGGGTGCGATTGGCGAAGCAACATTTAGACCAGACGGCTGGCGTAAAACCTTTTTCAGGCTATGGTGAAGTAAGGAGCTTTGAACGAACAGTTGGGTGCAGGTACCAATAAGAGCTGAAAGAGGAATGCCATCTTAAGGATATCGATACGGTTATTGTGTAGTACAGAGGTCAGCAGAAGTTTTTCGTTCCAGGTCATAAATGCAGCGTCACCGCCGGCAGCTGCATTGTTATTTTTGTGGTAAATAAGCGGGAAGGACGGTGACGAACTTTGGCGAGGAAAAGGAGAACGCGAGTGTCGGGCTTGCGGGGATGGCGAATGGTTGACAACACAAACAGTTACACCAGGTATGCACGGGACTTGTCGGGGCGAGTTGTGGAATAACGACGGGCAGTCTGCGTGGCAGTCGAAGTAGGGGAACTGACGAGATGACGCGTACCAATGACAACGGCAGTAACGGGAGATGAGGTTAATGCGTGAACAAGTAAAGCAGATAAGGCGACTGTGAGGGGTATGCCATTTATTCAGATTTCGGTACCGTTATCGGGGTGATAAACCGATATAGGAGGAGGCAGCAGCAATCAATACAAGGCAGGTCCGGAATCTACGGTATCGGCGACGCGACCGGAAGGTATGCCCATATTCGCGATCTCCTGGCGAACAGCAACCTGAATGAGTGATATAGTAGCCAGGGTGTTGTTCGGTGTATGCGATATCGAGCGTGTGTGACTTATTGCCTCAAGTTCTTGGCGAACAATTCGGGTCAAAGTAGTCGTTAGCAGGCGGTCAAGGAGACGGAAAATCCACGCAGGGGGAGCTTGTACCAACGAACGGTAACCTCTCATGCTAAGTTAAATATTTTCCGTCGGATGGTATATTATATTTTCACATTTCAGGCATTTTTTTACATACGAAAAACTCTGTACGTAATGTACAGAGTTCTCCCACCCAGTTCGGACGGAATTGTATTTTATAATTTCATAATAATAGATGTTTTCTAAAGCTGTGAAGGATTTCATGGGCGGTGATTTGCGTCTTTGTGCTGCCGTTTTTTTAGTATGCGTGACACTTTTAATTCTATTTTTTTTTCATTTCATTGCAGACATTGGTAACTGCTCTATAGATTTTTTCCAGCCTGTAGTGTGCTTAGCATATTCGATATAAACATATTTTTTGTGTATTGGCTAATCCTTACTGCAGAATTTTTGTGCTTTTTTGTTCTCTCTTCTATTGCAGTTTCTGGCTACTCACGGACGTCTTCTATGCCTCCTTTCCGGGACCTCTTCATCTTTTTGTGCTTTTCTTCTATCGTTTTTTTTTTCTCTTGCCCATTTTGCATTTCTTAGAATTGCTTGTTGCGAATAGTACTTGTGTACTTTGTTTACCTTTGTATCTTTATAGGTATGCATTTATATATTTTTTTACATCCATAATTTAATTCCTCTAAATTAAGTTTTTTATTTTGAGCTTCTAACTTCTTTTCTTTTATCTTAAATTGAATTAAGCCCGGCAAAGCTTTGCTCGTCCAGACGCCCTCTCTAGTTATTTTACTCTTTTTGCCATATTCTGAGAGTATTATTGAAACAGTGAGAAATGCGCCTATGTTTTACTTGCTCGAAACATCGGCATACCTGCAGCACCGATTCCACGGTGGAACAATCCTTACACAATAGCGGGTTGAAAGCATCGCCTGCAGTGCCTTTTGGTATGTGGCCTACTTTATCCGCCTCAAAAATGGCTAACTCAATTTTGCGGCATAGACAAGACTGCCTGCATGTAAGTGATATACGACTCTGCCGATGTCTGGGGGCGAGGGGCGAGCTCTTACTTAGCTGTGAGTTGGCGGCCGATAGGCTTTCTGAAAAGATCTCAGACCTTCTGGTTGCGTAATATCCCATGATGTCAGATCATCGTTATGAATTTTAAATCAAACCCGCGTGGTCCCCGTCAGGTAGAAGATAATTTTCTCCACTATAAGCGTGGGACCCCACTTGTTGTACTTGCTGACGCTTTATTATAGGGACAGCCAGTCATCTACATCAACGTCGACATTCCCGCAGAAGGTTCCTGGGTCACGACGGTTGGCCATGACGACCGCAGATGCAGCGGACGTTCAGAGAGCGGCGGCTTCTGTAGACATTATTGTGGTACTGACGCGGCAGCCGTTACTGAGATCCAGTTTGTCACAAGGGTTCGGATGGGTTCACGTCCATCAAGAGATGTTACGGGGAAGAGACACAAGCGATAGCAGTCTGGACCACTAGCATTGATAACGCTAGTAACAATTATTATGTAAATATAGATTGTGAAAACACGAGACAAAGTCATCCATAAAGATCTTCAACACTATGATGATTTCAAATTGTACCTTAGTGTTAGTTCATGGGGTTTAACATCCCAAAGCGACTCAGGCTATAAGAGATGCCACAGTGGAAACTTCACAAATTTCTACTACCTACGCTGTAAAAAATAAAACAACGTTAAAGAGGTTTTCAGGTGTATACCTGGCATCCTTGCACCCGACTTGCGAAGGTGCTTTGCGCTTCAACTCATCCTTCTGGGAAGGCATCATGGCACAAAACACCCAAAACTTCAAAAACGCGACCTGGAAGTGTTGTGGCACATTATCATTGCTTACACCCTACACCCATGCGGAAAAGGCAAGCGCGTGGGTAAGAATGAAGTGCTATTTTTATAATTTCCTTTAGCATATTATTGTTCACTGATTTTTATACCTACCTAATGAATGAAACTCTTGTAGTGGAGCTCTTCCTGCCAGTGAAGAGGCACTGTGTGCCTACAAAAAGATTTATTGGAGAGCAAACATTCCCTCTGCAGAAATTTTGAAATTTTTTTATTACCAAACTACATCCATACAAAAAGCACAGGACCCTAGCAATTGTTTAGGTTAACAGCGCAAACATTTTGACGAGAACACAAAGAAGAGGATGACACAACGAGCACTGACAGTACAGTTTTTTATTTCGATGAGCGCAGATCCATATATCGAGCATAACACGCACTACATACACATCACTTCTGCCCTTCACAAAACGCATGCTTCTATGCGGTGGAGAAGATTGAGAATTATACATTTAACGTATCAAGTTCTTTGTCAGCTGCAGGGACGTTTTGCTAATGCACTGTTCCTGCAATGTAGTTATACGAGCTGCCTCCATCTCGCGCACCAGCTCTTCGTCGTGTTGTTCATGCAATTTTAACGGTCAAGTTCTGCAGCGGAAATTTTGGCGGGCGATATGTGTCATGAATTCTAATATGTCTGCAATTTTGAGCGCCTTTATTTTTAAGGTCTGTCAATCATTCATTCATTCACCTGCCTGTTTGGTCAATAGACACAGCTCATCTGCGCAAGGTCATTTCGGGGTGCAGGACGACGTATTGCGGATGCATAGTTCATGACTGCTGTTTCTTGCTCTGGAGCAGTCGGAGCCGTCGCTTGAGGAACACACCGTGCCTGCTTGACTTCTTCACGGACAACACTCGCGAGCGACACCACCTGGGGGTGTTGGATGGTGGCAGCAACAGGCGGAATTATTCTCCGACGATCTCTCGAATAGTGTCCCAAAGCTGTCGTTGCTCGCAGATGCGTTGCTGTAGTGGCTTGCGCAGGCCGATTCGAGTGGTCGTTAGTAGTGGCGCATCCGGGTGTCTATCGAAAGATAGAATGACAGGTGTCACTCGAGCAGACAGTTGTTGAATGGTTTCGGCTACCCGCACGTAGGACATCCTCTCAGCTATGCTCACCTCTCACTACCTTATTCTGGTGTCAAGCACAAGGACAATGCTGTGTTGTACAGTACTCGGCATTTCAACATACGTCCAGGGTCCCAGAGATCACAGGAGGAGGTGCTGTTACGTCTGCCAGCGCATGTTTCTATACACGGCTTTCCTAACTGTGCATCGAGTCAAGTATTCGTTTTCTTTGCAAAACTCTATAACTTAAGTTACGTCAGGCCTAGTTTTCGCTGTCCGCAGTCTATCAGCTTTTCCAAAAAATATGTCCAACTTGTCAAGCGCATAGCGAAGGAAGTGTGAGATGCACGCCACATATTCTGACTAGGTCTTCTGCTCTAATACTCAACACGACTCACCGATTGTAATTACCAGAAAGGGGCTTGAATCTTACTTCGATAAATTTGACAAACAATGATACTGGAGTAATATAAGAAGTTTGAACGACAGCCGTTGTCTCCACTAGATAAATGTCCTTTCGTCGTGCAGCGAGACATAACTTATTCACAGAAATGGAAGACGGTTAGAAAAAGCTGGTCTGAGATCTTCGCATGTAATGAAGGAAAGACGTCGTGTTTTTGACGCGACAACCGGCACCTCTTTCGCACCGACGAGCAACATGTATCATCAAGTGTTGATGACGAAAGCTTCGTCGATGGAACCGCAGCTGAGGCAGGACAAAATGTGATCTAGAGTACAAGTAGCACGACACCGCAAGGTTTGAGCACTGCCAGTGCTACGCCACAGCAGCCCCCAAAGCAGTGTTAGAAATTTCCAGCCTATGCTACCACGTTCTGTAGTCTCCTTCAGAGCAACCTACATCTGTGCATTGTCTCAAAAGGCTTACCGCCCAGTGAATTTTGCAATGCACCTTCGTTACGATATCAGCTTGATATTAACGTGAACAGTTATGAACAGATATCTAGCGCTATGCATGGAAAGATGTATCTAGATCCTGTGATACCTCTATGACAGTGTGTGTGACAGACGCTGTGAATAAACCACGCTGTCACTAAGGTATTAATGCGGTAGATTGTATCAAACTAACGTTATTCTAGTTCTGACTATAATACCATCAAGTGCCATCATTGGGATCTGATGCACACATGACTACAGCTGAACTTGTAAATATGAGATCTCCATAACAGAATGTGCCGCCTATTCTTCTAGCTACAGCCCCTTGATCATAAATTTTGGAAGTAAATAACCGGATAAAACGGCTCTTTCATTCCGATGGCAAGCGGGTAGCTCTCTTATGCGCTTCAGAAAATATTACCTGCTATCCAATAATTGAGGTTTTAACGTTTCTTTTCAATGACCATTTGATGCGTGAAGTAATAATATGCACTGTATAAAATACAATAAAACGAAGGGCTGCGTGATACGTCCGCTGATGGCGTTGTGTGGTTAGAAGTATGACCTATATGAAGTCACTTTTATTCATTTCACTTTTTATAGACACCTTCGAAAGGATTTGCTTTCCAATTTGGTTTTATATGTATCAAATCCTCCATGCCATCTTTGGCCGTGACTCATTTTGGGCCACATGGAGGCTCCGACGCCCGCCGAGAAGAGGTTTGCTGCCACTGACTCCTTGCATGACTGCTTTTCTGCGAAAAAAGCCACCGAATGGTAATAAGAAGTCAACATGTCGTGATTCCCCACCTCCAATCCCCTTTTCTTTAGGAGCGTGGCATGTAGCTCATAAGTGTCACTTCATCTGGGGATCCTTAGTTTCCTCTTATTATGTCCGATGGTTATGCAGGCCTAAAGTTTTCCTCAGGCGAGGGGACTAGTCACCTCGCCTGTGGGGAGAAGCTGCTATGCATACACGAATGAAATATTTGTGTATGCATAGCAGCTGCCATGCATATACAAATATTTTATGCATTGAAATGTTTGGTATGCAGCGTTTTATGCTTCATTTTTTATGTAGACCTCTTTTTGATGTCTTTTACCTAGCGGGAAGGCATCCAGAATTTTCTGGTTTTAAATTGAAACACGCACCATACTTTTCAGGTTTTGTGATATTTGATGATGTCAGTACGGCACTTCGACAGATCAATTTCGTCCGGATGCTTTTCTGGGTGAAACGTTATTTTATGATATTATGCAGCATCGATAAGCCTAGCTCCTTGTTTGTTAGCAGTTTTCGTTGCTTTATTAAAAGGCGTTTCGCAAAGAACTGTTTGAGGCAGCAGCAAGTGTATCAAGGGAAGAGACCCATGCCTATCCTGAAAAATATATAGGAGTGAACATGAGTCTCCTTACGTGCCGAAATGAGAGAGCGTTGCGAGTACCTGCCATGTTGTTCTATGAAATAATCATAAAATTACCCCTACTCTGCAAATATCTATCGCGCTAGCCTAGCTGCAGCTTTCATGGTTACAATTACATAGTCCTTATTTTTATCATTTCAAAATTTTTGGTATGTGTAACTTATCTTCCCCTGCCGGACAAGAGAAGTACTTAATAAATATCCTTGAAGTATTATAAATTTTCAGGTAAAAAAGACTTTACAGGATAACTTTCAGAAGCACTGCTAAGCATTTTATCGCACGCATTGACTCTATCGATGGTTTCAACGGCTAGCATTCAAAATGATGCAATCTGCGGCATCCGCACTCAACGCAGCTGCCAGCTCTAAGCAGAAGTAAAATAATTGCGTATTGACTAGGGCACTTTTACAGACCACGGCTGCTATGGCCGTACCCCTGCAGTTTTCGCAACGTGCATTACCGTAACCACCTCACGCTTGATTCTCATTTACAATGAAGAAATAGAATTGTATTTTTCCTTTCTTATAACTAAGTAACATCAAAATTGTCTTGTGCTTTTCATTTCTTGCCGTGATGAAAATCAATGTAATCATACATGTCCAAGTAAATTTAATGAAAAGGAATGATTTGAAAACTAAGTTACCTACTGTGTTAACTGAGCTAGATTTCATGTGCTCAACCCTATGGCTTCCCTATTAACAGATCCAATGGAATAGATATTGATAGCTGCTGCATACACATATAAGCTACGCCATTATTTTGTGATCCACCGAATGAAACGCGGTGGTTGTTCTCTAAATGTAGCTTTTAATAATGTGCTCCTGCCACACAAACTTCGCATCATTAGTATGTACTGGCTAGCAATATTGTGCTATCAAACAACAATAAACAAGTTTAAGGACTACACTGTAAAAACAAAAACACCTTTTTGGGCATTTGTCTGAATCAAAACACCCTTACACCCTGAGTCTAGGGTGTTCGTGCCATTGGAAATCACCTCTTGCATGCCAAAGGGGTGCTTTGGTTGGAGAATATGCCTTAGGGTGTTACGGGCAAGCAACATCACCTAACATGCTGGGGGTATATGGCTGCGTAACTTCGTAGCCTTTTATACACAAGCGGCGCTGCTAATATAACCCAACACCTAAATAAAGCACCAAAAGTAACGCTAAAATTAAAATTACACACGAGTGCTTTCTAAAAATGAAACAGAAACTGAAAGAAAATTTCACCGCCAGGAGGCTGCCGGTAGCTACGAACGCTCTTTTCAAATTTCACAATATGGCCGTTAGCATTGTGGGGTGCGTTTCGACCACGTTTCAGCGAATGCTGAATGTGCTTCTTCGATTGTGTACCCTCGTGAAATGTGTTGCATTTCCCATGCATATGTGTTCAGAAGTGTGTACGCTTGTGAAGTGCCTTCTACATGTGGTGTTTAATGCAAACGGGCATTTATCGTGTCGGCAAGTGTCCGGGCTTCTTTTTGCTTTGCTCAGGCCGAAGGACTGCTGCACCGCTTTATGTTTGAGATGTTCGAAAGAAGAAGACATGGACGATTTTTTTTTCTGCGTGACTAAGAGGTATATGCACCGACTACATTGCACTCGCGCTGAAATCGCACTGGTTGGTTCGGTGCCGGTGATACGAAGGCGGACAGCGTACTTTGCGGCTGACGCAATCGTCTGTAAAGGTAAGCCTATTCTCACGCATATTGCGCTTTGTGGGAACAGTGTCCTACCGGATTGCTGCATTCTGTGTCTTTTTGTGCCGGAACGCTCCAAAATTGAAATGAAAACGTGAGACACGCACTTGTTTTCACCTGGCTGCCAAAATGACATAGCACATGCGGTAGATGTCGCGGCGAGTTGCGCAGATTTCACGCAAGAACATCAGTCTCAACTTTCTTGAACAGATATAATGTATGTGCTACGTTTCCTCGCATTTTGTACGCGCAGGAGGTTCACGAAACGATTTTCGTTTCTTGACAGTTTGATACTTGCGCTCAGTTCGCAACGACTCGGTTTTGTTCTACCGTTTCCGTTCGTGCGGCAAGGTCATGTTGGCGTACTACCTTAATTCTCCTAGCACTCTCGACTCCCCCCTCCCCCCTCCTCCCTTATCTCTTACACTTCGCGCTCGCTCTCCTGAAACCTCTTTCATGCTTCGTCGTCATCTTTCACTCAGAGCGCTGCGACCCCCCCCCCCCCTTTTTTTTTTTTT
>JAJIZL010019967.1:19778-149214 GCA_023969395.1 Amblyomma maculatum | reverse complement strand
GAATATTCAGGAAGCCTACTTGAAACCGACATTATTAGCGAATTTTCTTTGTTTCTAAAATGGTTTACAGTCTAACTTG
Source organism: Amblyomma maculatum (assembly GCA_023969395.1). Lineage (NCBI taxonomy): Eukaryota > Metazoa > Arthropoda > Arachnida > Ixodida > Ixodidae > Amblyomma > Amblyomma maculatum. The sequence goes on along the minus strand of JAJIZL010019967.1, from coordinate 149,135 downwards.
TAATATGTATTAGTGATTCATAATTCAAATAGAAATACTACACAAGTTTTCATCACAACTGTGAATTCTTTGCTGTGAAAGGATTATTTGCACTGTAAGTACAATCAAAAGCACTTTTAAGAGACTCCTGCCATCACATGCTTACCACGTCGTATTGCATACAAGAGTCACCTGATGAAGCACTGGTAATGTCAAGATTGGTGCAGTGTGCCATTTGACTAAGCACTCTGCTGCAGTGGACCAGCAGTGCTTTATCAGATGGCTCTTGCAGGCAGCTTGGTGGGGTTTAGCATTTGCTGGAAAGGGGTCTCTCAACCTGCTCATGCATGCTAGTACCTAACATGTTCCTAATGTCTGGAATATATAATCTCAGACTGCTTCAAAAGAAATATTTGCCACATTGTCTTATCCTACAGGCTTCTGAAGGTGGGTAATGCAGTTTAATAGTTGTTTTAAAAAATTGCTGTAATTTGCTAGCCAAGTTTGAAATGATGTAATAATTTTAATTCTTCTGAGATTAGGTTTACCACGTTGGTTGGGAGAAAATACTGCTGTGTTTCAAGGTTCATGCTGTATAAATATAATGCCTTCAACTACAGATGCTAACATTTCATGCATAACCATGTGGCACTGTCATAGACATTCTCATTTATAGTGAACATTCTCAATAAATCCAAACTGTTATTTTTGCATTTCAAGTTAGTCAACATATTTTTAGTATTCGAACCTTTAGTATTTCAAAGTGCTCAGACTGCCTGCCGCTATAACGATTACAACTTCTTAAACACTTGAGCTTCCTGCCGCCTCTTGAGGCTCACCACGGATGTTCTGGATGTCTATGCATACAATGTGCAATACGTGGAAAATGTTTTAACATACCATGCTTCAGTGTTGACATTTTTTAGAGCTTCTGCTAATTGGTTGTTTGATAATGCTCTGCTGTTGCACATGTAATTGTCGCTCAACTCAAAACTCCAGTGTACAGTTTCAATGAATAATGTGTGATGAAGTTTCAGAACTGCCACATAGAGCAGCGAGAACACTTTTTCCTTGTTACTAAACCTTAAATGTAAACACTTCAGGAAGCATTGCGATGCCCTAGGGCTTGGCTGGTTCATACTCAGCACAAGAAGACGTGCAAAAGTTCAGAAATGCATTATGTGTTATGTATTACATGCACTTTGATTTTTTTTGTAGTGCCCCATCACTAAGTATGCTCTTTCCACGTTTTTTTTTTGTTTGGTTCTGCAGTATCTACTTGGCCAGTGAAGGGTATGTTGTAGGCCTTGTGTGAAGCCTTCAGTTGAGCCAGCTATTAATATTTTAGTAGTAAACACCGTGCTCCAGTGCTGTTTATTCTTTATTTACATTTTTAACTATCATAATTCATTCCAGTTCATGTGAAATGAAAAGTTCGTGGGGCAGCATAGAAGTTCTCTAATCCAGGTGCTTTTGATGAGTGTAGCCATTTTTTTTTATAAAATAGCTTGCATAATCTAAAATTACCATGCAACAGCATGCTGCATGAATAAAAATGGATTGACCTTATGTGCTCTCATTTATGACTTGATCAGACTGCTGGCTTTGTGCCTCCTGAACCAACCATAACAGTATACTCTGCATTGTTAATTGTGAAATAACCACCAGTGGTTTCCGATAGGGCCCTTTTCCAGCACACTGCTGTACACTAAAGGGGCATTGGCGTATTCTAAATATAGAGTAGAAAATATGTTGAATTTGCTTTTTGCCAGGTGCAGTGCATATTTATACAGCTGCTCTGTTATGCACTTCTTTCACAATTTTATCAAGGAACAGGAAGAAAAGCCTGCCACGCCGTGCGTCGGATATACTGGGAGCAGCATCAAAGAAGCTGAAGAGCATTTCTCCTTCATTCAGCAGCGGAAGCTTCTTCCAGTCATCGACTCTACTTAGGGTATTGTTCCAATAATGGGTCGAGTTTGGCTGTTCAATCTGACATATGCCAAGGGGTCCGACAATTTGTGCTGCTTTATAGAGCACCACTTTTTGGGCGTCTGCGTGTCGAAGCCAAGATGCGCTGTACGACGCTTTATTTCATCGCTTAAGGCCGAATTTTATGCAAGCGCACGCGTTGACACTGACAAAGCATAGGATTAATATTGTGTACTGCGATTATTGTTGCATACGACTAAAAGTTTTGTTGTTGTTTATTAAGAAATGTCACCATGCTGTTGTGTTCATTGTACGGTTCTGTTTTTGAAAAAAAATTGTATACTTTCTTGTCTGCATTTGTTGGAACTGTTTTGCTTCTTTCATTTTTTTAGGTATTTACGTACATACCATGTATGTTTTTGCCCGTCTGCTAGGCTCTCGGTGGAGAGTGGCAGTATTGTTAAATAAATGAGGTTCCATAGCGCGCATCAATGAAGAAACAGAACACAAGTGCCCCCCTGCCCCCCCCCCTCCCTCCACCAGCACCCGAGCACCCACTAGCCCAAACCCTGACCCTTCTATGCCGAATAAAAGACTTCCAGTTTCCTTCTGTGTGACATTTTTTTGTAACATGCTCTGTGAATGTGAAAAAAAAACAATCATACTGGCATGGGCCATTCGAGATGTCAAAATATTGGCATGCAGCATCTCTTTACATGCTCATTTGGCATTACAGGTGGTTAAAAGGAATACCGTTAAGCTTGATTGCAAATGTGCACATAGGAAAAGCATTAAGGAACGTGTAGTGGCAAAAGTAATTCCTAATTAGGGAATGCAATATATGGACGTTATCGGCACTGATTTTTATCAAGGGGTGTAAGGGTGCAATGCCACTGCTTCCACCCTGCAATAGGGTGTAAAGGTGATGAAAACACCCCAGTGCATTGGCCCCATAGAAGGGTGTTATGACCAACCGAAGCACCATCTTTGAGGGTGTACTGGCACTCTGAAGCCACTTTTTTTCAAGGGTGCATGGGTGTTAGTTATAGACATGCGAAAACACCTAATAAGGTGTTTTTGTTTTTACAGTGTATTATGTTCCATTTGCATTCACTTTCACATCACTCATATAATCCCGATATAATTTATGAATGGGTTAAAAAAATGTCACTAATTTTTCTCTTCACCAAAGCATTAAATAAGCCTAAAGAAAAACACTGATTCAGTTAAGAAGTAGCTTATTTTTTCTTTTCCCGTATTAAGCATGGTAAGCAGAAAAGATGCTTTTAGAGTTCCGGTTTCCCTGATGTCCACCTGTGGTCAACGATTATGCGCCTGCCTAGAAAAGGGAAGACAAATGCACAGACACGAGAGTTTCGGATATCTTTAATACTGATGTATCGCTCACTTCAATGCTGTAAAAGGATTCCAAATGCTTTTACTGAAACATGCGTCAATGAGACGCTAAGTCCTAGCTTCATACCAGATTAAGGCCATAATAGGGCACTGTAAACTGGGACAAGTCATACTGGGACGTGGTATACTGGCATGCCTCGTACTGGTGGCGCGGGTCGCGAGAATAAGAAGAAAAGCACCTTGAAGAAAACTAAAAAATAATAAAGCAGGTCATGTATACTGAAAAACAGAACAAATTCATAAAACTAGGCAAAATAAAAAATTCCAGTGCAAGCAGCTTTACAACCAGGTGCTCAGCAGTTAACAAGCGTTAGTCGCTATTCAGTACAAAACATCGGATACTGGGTGATACGTTATCATTTGTTTAAGTTTTGCCTACGTTTCTCTTTGAGCGCTATTCTGTATTTTTATATTATAGAAGGAAAAAATTTAACATGCAAAGTTTCACAGCGACGGTTGTTTAGTAACTTTTTGCCAACCGTGCACGTAACGTTCGTTAAACACTGCACATATCAATGAGAACAATATGCAATTAGGAGTTCAATAAAAGTTCAAGATTAGTGAATGAGATATTTTTTAAGCGCATTTGATCCTGCTCGAATTGCTGGATTTGTTTGGTGGTCAATGGCAAGGATATTTGCGTACCATTATGGAAGCACAATTTACCTTTATTTATCGACATTGTATAATTGGCAAAATTATAAACCTACAAACTTAATGCGACCAACGTGTACATCGAACTTCACAAGATAATATATTACGATTGTAGAGGAAGACATGAATATTCCCTCAGCCATCGCACATGACTTCATGTCGAATATTGTACAGGTCAATTTTCGTGCTACTCCGTGGAAATACTGTCTATCTTTCTTGGGCTATGCGCTAAGGCTGCAAAGGAAAGAAACTTTCCCTGTGGTTGGCATGCTTCTTGCAACTTTTATACCAGGCCTACGCCGAATGCTCAAAAACACTGCGCGCTGTAAAACGCAGAATACCATTGTGATCACGAAGCAGTTTGCTATGCTTTTTGATCCTTCAACATTGTTATTTTAATAAATGACCAAATCTCACTGCTTAGCCCTAAACTCTCGATGAACCGCTACTGCCTTCTGTAGCCTCTTTGATACAATGCGAGTGACGAAAACCCCGGCGTGATCGAAGTTTTGTAAGACAATAAAAAAAAATGGTAAAGGTGTCCTCCCAATGTTAAAGTATCGTCATCTTGACAAAATCTGCGCTTTCCTTGAAATCAGCATTTTTTTTGCACCACAAGCTTCGCATACAATTTTCAGCTACGACTACTTTAGTTTGCCTTCATCGTACACACAATTTCTAAGACAATTTTAGTCTCCTTCACTTGAGAGGTCTCTCAACCTTGTGTTAAGGGCTCTGTTCCTAAATTTTTTCTGGCTCTTTCAATATTTTTGTTCCATGTAATGTTTCTGCTTTAGTGACTAGGCTTTAGGTGTTGTAACGCTGCAATACTCTTTCATTCCTTTCACGTCACAATGTTTTTGATTTAGCATGCCGTTTTTTCTTTTCGCCTATTTTTCTTTCGTAAATGTGATTGCACTCTACAACACTGCAGCAGCTTCCACGCAGAGCTATAAAACATTTTCTGATGATTACTGAAAACGTTTGCATATAGACACAAACACAAGTCGAGAAAAACAAGCAAACTCCCGGACGAGCTCTTTCAGCGTGCATTTCAGCCAACTAACCCAACTTTCAGCTCTCCTCATCAGATCACGTACTATGCAATCTTCAGCTTTTTCACATGACCATTATACACTGAATCAATTTAGGCGTTATTCTTCTACATTTGTGCCCGTTTCTATCGCGAAGATATGCTAGGTTGTCCACCATTCATTGTAACTTATATTGCGCGGAGCTCCTATGTTCAATCAAGTAAAAATAAAGATTTTCACAGTGGCGTCTATACCTGTCTGCTTTGAGTCACATACAGTTCAGACTGGTTTTCTAAATGGTTGCTGCATTCAGTGAACCCGCTGAACTCATACGGTATTGGTGCTTATATTCCTTTGTGATAAAAGGTAGGATGACTTTCATTATCTAATTACGTTTCGCATGCGTACAGGCTAGTTCAGTGATACAGGTTTCCTATTTCGACATGAGATGATCTCACTATTTAAAAGCATTGCAAATATGTTTCTTCTTTACAACTATTTTAAGAAAAATTAAAAACAAAGGCGCATACTAACCATTTTTTTCTGGGCGTTTGCTGGGGTGGGGTCTAGGCTGCGCTGCGAGATTAAAAAACACGGCCTCTTGCAGCGTACTCACTCGAAATCAGGAGTTTGTTGCGAAAGGTTAATTTAACTCTTCTAGAACACAAAAAAAATGGCCACATTCAATCTCGTAATCCACAGTTCCTAAAAGCAAATGCAAATGTCCACGTAACGTAGAAGCAGCTGATTAAATTCGTTTCTAGACGCACTTACAATAGCGGATTGACATTCAGCGACTGCCTACACAGAAAACGTCGAGCCTCATTCTTTTAGAACTGCACACGGCGGACCGCGCAAGGACTTGGCTCTGAATATTCCATTTCTCCTATTTGTTCGGGTTGGTTGCTGTTCATACCGTTGTGATCATCTTATGCCACATCGGTCCTGAGCGCGCCCAAAGAAATTTTTTTCTATTGCGTATGAGCGTTTGTTTATATGTAAACTTCTCAGGGGGCATAGAAAACAATATGGGTCCCAAAGTTAAAGACGTGCTGAATAAAATAGTAAAAGCGCAAATAAATTCAAAAGAATATGTGTGATTTCAAATCTTTGCAAAATAAACTGAATGCATCCACGAACTCTCTATCCGCTATACTTTGGCGAGTTGAACTGAATGTTGTCTCAAGTTTGCAATCAGCATCGACAGGATAACACTTGTCGACATCTCGTGAAATCTATGTACCAGTCATTTGCCATGTAACAGAGAAAGCTTAATGATATCGAAGACCCTACTGTCGCTTCAATCCGATTGTAGAACGAATCCTTTAAAACGATCGAAACAGATAATGAAAATGGCGTAAAAGTTATACCTTTCATTGATGTATTTAGGAGAAGCTGCGTGTTCAAAAGCCGTCTGTGGCTTGTATTTCCAGGCTTGCAAAAAAAGAACGGTAAAGATCACCCGTTTATTGTTTTTATTTCCGGCACAACGCAGAGAAAAAAAATTTATTTGCGAGAGTAAGCAAGCTAAGGAGAACGATATTTTTTAACGCGTAAGCCTATTCTAAAAAGACCATTAATAAAGCTTTGCGAATTTACCAAACGGACAGAAATAAAGGGTCGCAAATAAGAGCTCATAAAGTTCAAACTGACAGTTTGTAATAAAACATATATAGAAAGATACTACTGTAAAACGGATCACTTTTCCTCTCATCCTCCAGCGGACCCTGAGGCCTCAGGTTAGCGCATAATCTCGAAAGATCCCCGTCCTTCACAATTCATTTTCTGAGTAGCATTGGTGCAAAAGTCATAGCTTATAAAAACGAAGCTCTTCAAATAGTCCAGAAGTAGCTATCATAACTGAGACATGGCTATACGATATTATAGATAGCCGCGTTTTTTTCCCCTCCTTTTCAGACCTGCTAGAATCTAACTTTGGGGAAGCGTCACAGTGCTACTGAAACAGATCATTACGGCTTCACTTCTAGCCTAGGTTTTAAGTAATGGACACATGATGACCCGATTTTCATACTAGGAGCATTATATAAAACTCCATGTTCTTATCCTGATAACCTGCGCAAGATGCTCGAACATCTGTCTTTGTTTGGAAGTAAAACATAATTCTTATCGTTGACCTCAATAAACATAGCATTCATTAAAAATATTGGCTCTACACATTCATCACACATTCATTCCAAAATAATGTTCGCGCATCAACCATACCCATGTCATGAAGCCTCCTAGTTTACGAGGGTCTGGCAGCACTATTCTAGACTTCGTGTTCAATAACAATTTCAGTTCTAAAGCTTCATCAAAGGTGCAAGAATGAATATTTCATCAGAAGACTGTCGGTGCATATTTCCATCTAAATAAATCGGACATAAGATCGCGATCAATCATAAACATAATACAAAGAAATTAACAAAAAAGGAATCAGTTGGCAATTAAATACGGAACAAGTATTATAAAAGCTGGAAGCAAACTATATGTCAGAATTAGGAGTAAACTTCAAGGAACACTCTTAGCACTGCATTGATTACTTTAGACCAAAGAAATTGTAAGTTTAAACAAGACAAATCGGTGCTTAAGCCAACATGTTATGCACTTAAAGAAAAAAAACCAAGCCTCTAGAAGGGTCTGTCTTCTTAATACATTAGAGACACTCACTAGCGGCATTTTCTTTCCCCTACTTTACAGTTAGTTATGTTCATAACTACATTATTGCTTTTCGCTGAACAAAATAAAAAAAAAAAACATTTCTTGCGGTTTCTTGGTAATCAGAGGCTGTAAGTGTCTTTCTATGCCTCTTATAACGAGCCCTTCAATTCCTCCACATTTTTTTTTTTCCAGACGACTTCCTTACGTATTTACTATTCCATTTAGTCTTTAAATGATTCATTCCTTCAGGGATTTAGTCTTTTCCTATTACTATCGGAAAAAAGCTCATTCTTTATTTTTTGAGGTGTAATCCCTCGCAGGTATCACTATTCTTGGTTTAAATTGTGTCTTCATTACATATATTTTTTTTTCTCAGTGTAATTATTTACTCAATCTTCTCCATTCCGCGCAGTCTGTTGCTGCAACTTCTTTCTTTCGCATATCTCCTCCTTCAGCAACATACCCGTGACGGTTGAGTAAACCAGATCTTTAGGAATGGCAGTGGTCCATCCAGAACGACGGCAATTATTTTTCTTTTTTGCTTTAAAGGACCGATGTTTGTGTTTCTGAGAACAGACGTGAAGTTCTCTAGGCTAAAGTGCCTAACTCGAGGATCTAGTGGGACCGGTTGGAGTGCTGGACTTCACCGCGGTTATGAATACCTCTGACACCACGAGTGCTATGTGAAACCACGGGTGCATGTGACACCACGGATGCCCCTCGTCACGAATAATCAGCTTCTGAACGATGCCTCTTGGCCTTCGCCCACGACGTGCCTGCCCCCCCCCCCCCCCGCCACGCTTACGCATGGCCCCCAAGCCTCAGGAAATGCGACGCCTGGAGGACATCGAACAACCGCCCTATCCATAATGGTTAGGAATGACACATCCTTCATAACTGCCCTTACCGACGAATTGGCCTCCGAGGTTTCGCAACTGACGCGCCATGGTGCACCCCGGTGAACGCCCACAAGAAATCGAGAACTATCTACGCAGTGGAGAGTGTGTACCATCGAAGCGTTGGTTCAGGTCCCCAACTCCGCACAGGGCTCGCTTCGTGTAGCTAGGCCGCAACTATAATGACAGTGTGCGTAGAAGGTACCCTTGCTCCCTGTAGGGGAAACATAAGGTAGCAACTATTGGAGAAGTGGCTTCACAGCGAAAACACAAAGATCCTCCACTGCTAAAGAATGACAGCGATGCCACTTTTACGCTGACGCTCCTTATGAAGACGTCCAAGAGGATCAGGCACCCAGAATTCAAAGGGACACCGCCACACAGCACCATCAGAACGGCTTGCCCCAGCTACAAATTCGGCTCATGACGAAGCCGAAATTGAACGCAGAAGCCAACATGCAATACAATGACACGAGTAAGTGACCTCAAAATTTCTATCGACGATCGCATGGCTACCGTATTAGGAAACTCCACAGCCGACTTTTCAGTCATCAGTGCACCCTAAGCTTCCCAGCTCTGGAAATCAACGGCCGTTTTGGATGGACCGCTGGTTCGCACCGCACGTCGTAGCATCAGTACTCTGTCTGGGCGACACTCTACAAGAGTAACCGCAAATGGACGTATTTACCCCATAAGCTTCGTTCTTCTACCGCGCTCGCGCGACGTGATTTTGGGCATAGGCTCTCAAAAATTAACATAAGGCGATCATCGATCTGCGGTCCAAGCTCATCAAACTCTCGAAGGACCAAGCCAAGCCTTCTACCACGCCTTCAACGAAACACGTCGCTCTAAATGTCCTCAACGGAGAGTTGACCGTGCCGCCCCGATCAAATGTCGCGGTCTGCCTGGGTAGAAGAGAACTGACACCGCCGTAGGCGTCGTCGAAAGAAACATCCCAGTTGCCCTTGGAACGAGGTCTCGGCATCGCACGAGGCATCGCCAACTTCCTGAAAGGACAGGCTCAGATGCTATCAAATAACTTCACAGAATACTGGCATCTCAACAAGGGCACAACGATCGCTTTCCTCGACGACTTCGCGGATATGCGAAATATATTTGCCGTCCCCAGCCAACCTAAACGCAATGCACCCACCCAAGCCAAGGAGCCTACGTTCGACATCAACGCAGACATACCCAGAGAAATGACATGGCCAGCTTTGCTCGCTTGTTGAAGGCTACAACGAGTGATTTACTTCAGTGCCGAAGATGCGGCAAACTACGTTCAACGGGCAGTCGCGCGCATTAAGCTCACAATATGCCTACCGACATTAATTAAAGTCGTCTCATCATCATCGGAAATCATGCTTTTTTCCTGCGTTCATCGCTTGCACTTGGTGCGTTCATCCCATCAATGCTTTGGAGCGTTGGCATCCTATGTCTGCATCTGCTGTCGGCAGGGGTTCCATAGACAGCATTGTTCCCTATGCTGTCAGAGCCGATGCGTCCTCGCAGTTTTAGCGCATTGTCTATCTCCGACGTTGCAGACCATACTATGCATGATGTCATCTTGAAATATGGTGTTCCCCGTGAACTGCTCACAGATATTGTTTCTAAAAAAATTAGTTGTAGTTGAACTCTGGTTAACCTTAGCTGAATTGCGACAGCAACGCCGGAAGCTTCTTTTGCCTGCTACGTTATTCCCCTAACACGCCCTACATTATTAACCCTGCTACATTATTGGGGCACTTAAGCTCATCCTTTAAGGGTATGACGCGAGAGCGTAAGTTTTCAGCCCACATATAGTCACGCTTCAACCAAGCCGTATGGACGTGCCTGTGTTTTAGGCGTAACGAGAATGCAAACGGTTCTGGCAGGCTGATTCTGATATCCCCCGCCCATATTAAAGAGCGACCCGAGTTGGACTGGGCTTTGGGTGTCGCTGGGAAGCACCAGGTTCCGGCCACAACACGCAGCCAAGAGCCGACCCGTCATTAGCATGTAATCCCTTAAGGCTCCCAAATATAAAGTTTTCCACCACCACCACCGAGCTGGCAGCTCCTGACCGTGGCATAGGGGTAGCGTGAATTCAAGCGTCATGGCAGGCTGATTTTTTTAGCGTTCTTCATTTTCGTGGCCCAGAAATTTCAGCCGCTGGAACTCGAAGTGACACTTTTGTGGCTAAATAAGGATGCCGGCTAAACGAATGGCTTCGAATACAGCTCGCCGCGCTGCAGATATTCCTCGAAAGTCTCGGAAAAGAAAATACTCACAACGTAATCTAGGTAAACCAGGCAGGACTGCCCTTTCAGGTCAGAAAGAAATGTCGATCACCCACTGAAGGGTTGCAGAAGCCGAACTTAGACCGATCGGGAGCACCCTGAGCAGCTCGTACAACGCGTCCGGGCCAATTAAAGCGGTCTTCTCCCGATCGCGTTCGTGCACCTCTGTCTGCTGATAACCACTGCACAAATCAAGCGATTAGAAGTATCTGGCGTTGCACTGCCGGTCTAGGGAGTCACCAATGCGCAGTAGAGGATAAAAGTTTGTTTTTGATATTTAGATGCCGGTAATCAACTCAAAACCTTACGGTCCCATTTTTTTTTTGCCACTACGACAACAGGTGACCCCCATGAGCTCATCGACGGCTGTATCATGTAGTAATCGAGTATTTCCATACCATGCCGACGAATTCCACCCCGCTCCTTAGAAGAAACCCGATAAGACGACTGACATAATGGTCAGTGGTTTTCGTCCACTATAATTCGACGTTTTGTGAATGGTGTGTCCCTAACCCTGGAGGTCAAAAATATTTCTAAAAAGAGTCGATGACGATCTCAGGTAGCGCGTTTGATTAGGAAGGAGGTTCGGGATGACGTCGGTTTTAAGTGAAGTAGTGGACCTTTCTGGTAACTGTGATTTTGACAACGCCTGCTTTCCTGCGCTTTCTGAGAGTCCTTCAAAATACATAGCGTGGTTTTTCTCGCCAGATATTGCGATTACCAATCGAACTTTGTCACCCAAGGTTTGTTTTGCCTTTCCTTCAGTTCAATAAATGCACGAGCTACGCAGATTTGGTGACGTAGGGGCAGCCACATTTTAGCTTCCGCGATGCACGAGTTCCGGGCTGCTGTCGAACTCCACAGTCCCAAACATGCTGGCTCTTAACGGTATCACAACGTGATCGTCACAGACTCGCAGCTTCGGCATGTGTTGCACGGGCTCAGCATCAAGCGTGCGGTGGGCAATAAACGATACAGTTAGGTCCTTAACGTCGATTACAGCACCATACTCCCGAAGGAAATCCAAACCGAGTATCACGTCTTTGGAACACTCTGGCTGTACAACTAAGCACTCGGGGAAGTTAGACCACGGATTTGTATTCGCGAGATACAGAGACCAATCGGCGTCACCACATGGTGACTGGCTGTCCGGATCTGCGGTTCAGTATAAGGTGTCAAAACCATTCAGAGGTTCGTTGCTAGCCGGCTACCCAGTACAGAAAAAATCAGCGCCGCGTATACACGAGTGCGTTCAAGTTATAGTCGTCGGCGGTTACTGTAGTTTCGGCGGAAACCAATTTTTCGCAGCTCATTGTTAGGCTCTTCGGATCAAGTTGCCGTCAGTCGGCGCATCGCGACAAATGATCAGGTGGAGGCTCTTCATTCTTGACAGCTGCTTCGACCCTAGCCCCGCAGGTCACCGTCTGTAGTTTTACCGCCGTGGGCACGTGCCTCTGAACTGGTCAGAAGTAGACGGGTGGTTGGGAGAAGAGGAACTTGGTGATGGTGATCGTGATTGGCGTTCTTGTGCGGTTGAAGGCTGAACGGTGTTCAGGTTAGTGTTCAGGTGGACCTCGATCTCCGGCGGTCGTTCTTCGTAGCACGGTAGAGGGGCGTCAGGAAGAAACACTTGAGGAGCATTTCGTGATAGCGAAATTTCGATGACTGTGTCCCGGCTCCCCGTATTGGTAGAAAAATGACCGCTTGTTTCACGTTCGGCATAAGTGCAGCTTATAGACGGCGGGCCTTAATTCCCGCTGCGGGTGGGCACAGCTGAGACTTGATGTTGCAAAGGAGGTAAATTAGTAACTGGAGGAAAGGCTTGTGGCACTGGCGCAGGTTTTCGTAGTACGTCGCTGTAAGCCATTATGTAAGGCTCCGACTTCAGGGTGACTGGAAGTGGATGCACCAAGTCGCCCAATTTTGTCGCGAACCAAGTACGCTACTATAGCGGTGCTTGCCTGAAGAGCTTTGAAGCGGAGTTTCTGAAGCTATTGATGCACAATGTTCCGCACAAATAATCGATGTTCCCCAGTGGGCAGCGAAGTAGGCATGCAGAGATGGGCGGTTGCTATAGAAGCCAATCGGCTTTACTGCGCGCCCCGCTCTTGGAAGGAACGCTACATGCCCTTTGCCTCTTTTGGGAATTCCGTCACAGTTCTCGAATGGTCCAGAACAAGTCCGGCAACTAAGTGCTACTTTGCACCCGCATTATTTGGCGCACCTTCTTGAACTCGGGTGTAGCTGGATCAGTCCAGTTGAAGAGTCGCGTCATGTCTTGAATGAACATGGCAAAATTTTCATTCGGCTGCTGCGATCTTGAGTGTAAAAGAAAGTTCATCTTTCTCTTTCCTCTCGTTGGTACAAAATATCGCCAATTATCGGGAAAGTGCGTACCAGGAATTAAAAGAAACTTTGTGATTCATTTGCGTTTCGGCTGAATCCCGGAATGAGAAGTAAACGTTTTATAGCTCGCACTCACTACCCACTCATTGACGCCCACATCATAGTCTAAACTGGTTCACCAGTCTTCAACGTCCTCGAACCTAGCATCATGGAACGAAGGTAGGGACCAAGGTCTGGGGAGGCCAGACGGTGGGCCCATTCAAGATCGCTGAGGATTGGCGGCCCGTAGTGGAAGTCATAGCTCATGGAGGTGTTTGAGGGCTCTAAACGCAGGTTCTAGGTCTCGCAAACGACGGCTCGCCATGTGGATAGGTGCTGTGTGCACGCGCTTGAAACTGCCTTCAAACGTACTTTCGAAGTTAGTTTACATGGAGTGATACCCTGCACGGCTCTATCAAATTACACCATCAAACAGCTAGAGCAGCCAAAGTAGGTTTTCCCAGAAAGTGGGGTTTATTCAGTGTACTGGAACGTGGATGCTGGCAAGGCAGCCGGGAGCTCGATGAAGGAAGACGCAAAACCACGGTATCCCTTGCGTGGCTTGGCCAGGTAAAACGTCCGGTAATGCGGTCCGGCCGCATGACGGCGCCACAATATTTATTTATTTAGGAATACTGTCAATCTTGGGCGGGGTCGTTACAGGCAGGGCACAAAACGCATACATAAAGTCAGACTATATTTAGAACATGTTCAACGACAGGGACAATAACTTAAAATGAAAGGAAGATTGTAGTCAGAAGTAAACGAAGCAAGACAGTGATCAGTGTAGAGTAAAAAGTACAGTAAAAACCTCTGAATAACAGATTGTGGGGCGAATTGGTGCTTAATACCCTAAACTGCGGCAGAACGTAGACGAACAAGGAGAGAAAGGGAAGTTCATGTTCCGTGTTGTATTACAGTTGGTAATGTGCGTCTAGGTTGTGTTTCTTCCTTTTCGTCTACTTTTCGCTGCAGTTCTCGGTCTTAATTACAATGCCTGCCATCCTCTCAGAAATGCTAGAAACTCATCTGTATTATCAGCTACAGTGTTATTGACAAGGAAAGCTACCCCTAGTTCTTGTCTTTCCTGTAAACCTCGATAACACAGTACATGTTCGTCTTTAAGTACAATATATGCATCATTCGGCGTCTTACCTTGACTAACCCCTATGATATTCCATTTCTATCCTATAGTTCTTCCAACAGCACTGCTAAACTAGCCTCACTTACTAGAGTTCTAGCATTAAACATTGCCAGGGTCAGTTTCCAATGGTGGTCTGACCAGAGCCAAACATTCTCAGCACCCCCCGCTCCGTCACATCTTACGGCCGCAGTCAGTTGCTTAGAAGCCGCTGGTGACGGAAGGGTGGAGTTTGATAAGACTATTTGTTGGATTGTGCGGCCAATTTATGCACCAGGGTAACCAATTCCTGTTTTGGTGAGGGAGTTAGCTGCTGGAGTTGTTAATGGATATAAGGTGACACCCAAACCTGTTTTGCAATTCCATCGTTACGTGGATTTTTTTTAATACGTTGAAGAATTGCGGTCGGAAGTAGAGTCGCGTTTTCACTCACGATTATGAAGTAGTTCAAACTTGGCTGGTGCGCAAGCGAACCCGCATGAGTTGGCATTGATCCGATTGCTACACAACATGAGCCAGATCTGAAGCATACCGTGAACGGCGCGGCCCTAGCAAGAACCTGCAGACTTCCTTTTCCCTGTATTGCTCCTGGTAGGCTGCGTGCAGCCATATGTAATGTATCTTACTGATACAAAGCAACACTCTCCATTACTTCTCCGTTTGCATCCTTGCATGCTGCGCATATCGTGAGGCCTGGAGCCTCGCACGGCCATTCAGATGCTTGTAGGATGGTTTACAGCTGGCTGGCTTTATAGACCTGGCGCTCCTGGGCAATTTTACAGCAGATCACAAGTTCCTCAAAACCGTTAAAGAACCTGCCGGTCGGCAAGCAGCTCTATGCCGAAATAAAATCCACCAGTAGCCAAGCTTCCGTCTTTGTGGAGACCAGAGAACGCTGCTCAGTGTTCTAGAATGAGCTGAGTATATAGACGGACTAGACGAAGTGTGAGGTTCGGTGCTCCTGGGACAGAGTTCAAAAAATATAGCTACTTTCTAGATAAGCGGCTTTGCCCGCACACTGATCTGAACTTTTCTTCCTTCAATCCTTTGAGTCTTCCCTTTATTACATGCGTAGATGTGTAGAGCAAAATAGCAAATACGAAACGGCTAGAAGAAATAAAAAAAAAGCTAGAAATCACTGCAAACGTTTTGTTTCTCTGCTGAACATCTTCAAACCTTAGTAGTAAACTTCTTTTAAGCGTCCCTTTTTAGACCATTCGAAGACGTGCGCTTTACGTTACGGTTGGTTTAAGCAGGCAGCACCACGGTTGACGAATGCATTACATGTGCAGTATTTAAGGAGAATTTCCGCTGGGTATAATGCAATGTGCTTTGCATACGGCGCGGAAAGCATAACCCCAAATCCGGTGCAATCGAAAGCTATCGGTCGCACTTCGCCAATTCTAGACATAAGAAAAATGATGTTCAAAGATGCACTGGTTATGCTGATTCGCGCATCGTGCCACAGACGCAATAAAGGGCTGTCGTGCACTGTCTGCCAGCGCCGCTCAGTTAAACTTCTTCATTGTGACATTACGGAACATACAAGCTTCTTGACTGTAACTTGTATACAGAATTAAAATCTCACACATGACAGAGCAACGAACACTCATATAACACAAATGGTCCCGCATTCATACTACGACCAAACTAGAAAAATGCTCGCAGTGTTTAAACAAGTTTAAATTACGTTCGCAAAAAGTAATACGTTCGGACAATACAGCGTGGTATAAGCAATATATGTTAATTATATAAGTGTATTGAGAAATGTACTTATAATATAAAAAGAAAGTTATCTTTTCTGGTTAATATTCGAAATATATTTTAAGAAATATCAACATACTATGTCTGAAAATGCACTTCGATCATATCTCGAACAGTGAAAAATACATATATAGGGGAAATACATTTAGCATGTTGTAATTCAAAAATGCGCTTTTTTAATTGCAAACATAATTTCTTCGAATTACATTTCAACTCTTGCTCGATATTGCAAATGTTATTTTAACATCTACCGAAAAGGGTAGACCTAAAAGTACGCTTCGAGCAAGTTTCAAATACCGGAAGAATGCATTGGTTTTTAGCATGTTGATATAGCATTCAAAAAATACTTTTGTATGCAGAGAATTAATTCGTCTGAAGTACATTTCAAGTCTTGGTCAATATTCGAAATATATTACTGAAATCTTTTGAAATTACTGGCGATGAACAAATGCTGAGGTCATATTTCTAATACGTTGACAATACATGCGACGTAGATTTGACATATTTTCCACCGCTGAAACTTATCTTTAAACACTGCATATATTATTCCAGGTCTCATTTCTTTCGTAAGTAGCTCATAACTCAACTAACAGCTGTAGCTACTTTAAATGAGTAATCGTATTACTGTACTCGGAACGCAGCGCAAAGAGTTCAGGAACAAATCTTACACGAATATAATCATATATGGTGTCACATTGACATTCGCTACGAATGACATACTTGCTTGGCGATGGCTATTGTTCCCGCTGTGTGATTGAAATTTCCACACTCGTAAACACAGACTGATGATTTATCGCCTAATAAGGCTAGCAAGCCCCATGACTCGTTTTAAATGCAAGCTCGATAGCAAGGGCCATGACAAGTGAGACCGGGGTCGGGCATTGGGACAGTAGTGAATTGTAGACTTTCTTGCTTTTGTTAGCCAGCTAACGCTTGCTTTATATTTATTTTCATAGCACATTCAGAAGTATAGTTCTGGTTCTTTTTTTTTGCACATTTTGTTCCGTTTCGAAAACTGCATCCTATGTCTGGTGCATATTTAAAGTGCTCAAAGGATTCTAAAAATTCATTATTTTGCACTTTATTCGGAAGTTTCTCATGAGATGAAAAACTGGTCATAATTACATTTATTATGCTTAAAGATTACAGTTAGATTATTGGAGGAAAGTTTTTTTTTATTTCTGCATGACAGAATGAGCAGAATAAAGTACATTTTACGTGTTAGAAATATACTAAGCAAGCAAAAATGTCCTTTAACAAAAATTACTAATACATTTAAAACGTATTCAACCCTGCCTGGGTGGCGCAGTGGTTAGAGCGCTTCACTGTTGTTCCTGTGATGCGCCAACGTATCCCGGCCTCGGCGGAAGCCGTTCGATGCAGGCGGAAAGCCAGGCGCCCGTGTTCTGTGCGATGTCAGTGCATGTTTGAAAACCCGAGGTGGTCGAAATTTCCGGAGTCCTCCACTATGGCGTTTCTCATAGCCTTAGCCGCTTTGGCAGGATAAACCCCCCAAACGAAGCCAAATCGTAAGTATTCATTCTGCGTTTTCAGCACAGCGTAAAAATAACGCAGAATCAATATGAAATGAATACAATAAAAACAAAGTACAAAAAAATTAAAACAAAAAAAAAGAACAAATAGGCGGAAAAGGTAAACACTACGTCAACAAAAAGATAAAACCATGTCAAGCGGGCACGTGGGTACGGCTTGGTTTAGCGGGGTTTTATATCTATGTCGGGTGATCCTTCACATGCGACTGTGTGGTAAATAGTATGTTTGATATATTAGACGAAGAAAAAAAGAGGAATTATTATTCCGGCGGGTGCAGCGGTAGTGTAGCGGTAGAACATCCGCCTCGCAAGCAAGAGGACCGGAGTTCAAATACCGGTGCCGCGCAATTCTCCACCGGATTTTAAAAGAAAAAGAAAAGAAAAGATCGGCATGTCGATGAAATTGCCTAAACAGGTTTGGGGTGCGACCTGATGAAGGTGAACACCTCCGGCGACGCACTCCCTCACCAGAACAGGATTTGGCCGCCCTGGTGCAGTAATTGGCCAAAACATCTCATGATAAACTCCATAAAACCCCGGTCCTCAGTCACCAGCGGCTGCGGAATAACTGACCACGGCGGCGGTCAGACCTGTGACGCAGGAGGGGGTGCTAAGAACTTCTGGCTCTGCTGGACAGGCCGCCATTGGAAATTGACCCTGCAAACGTTTAACGTTAGCACCCTAGCTAGTGAAGCCAGCGTAGCAGTGCTGTTAGAGGAACTAGAAGGTATGAAATGGGATTTCAGAGGGGTTAATGAGGTTAGGAGGCCGAATGAGGCATATACTGTACTGAAGGATGGGCATGTACTGTGTTATCGAGGCTTACCAGAGAGGCGACAACTAGGTGTAGGTTTCCTTGTCAATAAGTATATAGCGGGTAATATAGATGAATTCTATAGTATTAATGAGAGGGTGGCAGCCATCGTAATTAGGCTGAACAAGCTGTATAAATTGAAGGTTGTACAGGCATATGCACCTACAGGTAGTTATGATGACCAGGCAATTGAAAGCTTCTACGAAGATGCAGAATCGGCAATGCGAAAAATAAAGACGCAGTATACTGGACTTCAATGCCAAGGTAGGGAAAAGGCAGGCAGGAGACCAGGCAGTAGGTGACTATGGCATCGGCTCTAGGAATAACAGGGGGGAGTTAGTAGTTCAGTTTGCAGAGCGCAATAACTTAAGAATCATGAATACCGTCTTCAGCAAACGTAGAACCAGAAATGCACATGAAAACGTCCTAATGGGGAAACTAAAAATGAAATTGACTTCATAATGTGTTCAACCCCCGCCATTGTGCAAGACGTAGAGTTAATCGGGAAAGTGCGATGCAGTGACCACAGGATAGTGAGGTCCCGAATTAGCCTAAATCTGAAGAAGGAACACAACAGATTAGCAAGAAAGAAACCCATCAACGAATTAGCAGTGAGGGGGAGGGCAGAGGAATTCAGGATCTCGCTACAGAATAGATATTCAGCTCTAATGGAGGATGGCGACATTACCCTAGAAGCAATGAACAATAATTTTAGAGATATAATTACTTAGTGTGCGGTAGAAGTAGGCGGTAGGATAGTTAGAGAGGATACCAGTAAGCTGTCTAAAGAGACGAAATATTTGATTAAGAAACGCCAGAGTAAGAAAGCTTCATATCAAACAGACCAGATCAAATTGGCCGAGATATCAAAACTAATCAATAAGCGCAAGGTGGCTGATATAAGGAAGTATATCATGGAGAAAATTTATTATGCTGTAAAGAACGGGGGAAGCATTAAAGCGGTAAAGAAGAAATTGGGCATAGGTAAAAACCAGATGTTTGCATAGGGAACAACGCGGGCAACGTCATCACGAATATGGACAAGAGAGTCAAAGAGAGACAGTCAAAGATAGTCAAGGCGTTCTATACAGATCTCTACAGCAGCCAAAGTAGTCAGGATCGTAATGAGATTGGCGGCAGGGAGAAACAGTCAGACGTTCCACCAGTGACGAAGGACGAGGCCAAGAAAGCATTAGAAACTATGAAGAGGGGGAAATCAGCTGAAAAGGGTCAGATAACTACAGATAACTACAGATAACCACAGATAACTGCTAAAAGACAGGGGGGATACCGTGCTAGAGAAACTGGCCACCCTGTATACGCAGTGCCTGGTGTCATCGACGTTACCGGAACCATGGAAGAATGCAAATATTATCCTCATTTATAAGAAAGGGGACTCTAAGGACCTTAAAAATTACAGACCAATCAGCTTACTGCCTGTTACGTGTAAGGTATTTACTAAGGTAATCGCTAATGGAATCAGGACAACCTTAGAGTGCAATGAAGCAAAGTATCAAGCAGGTTTTCGGAACCAGTGCTCTACTATCGATCATATCCATACCATCAATCAGGTGATAGAAAAATGCTCAGAATATAATCAGCCTTTACACATAGCATTCATTGATTACGAAAAAGTATTTGACTCGGTTGAAATGTCGGCGGTGATGCAGGAATTGCGAAATCAGGGAGTATACGAGCCATACGTGAAAGTGCTGGAAGATATATATAGTGGCTGCACAGCAACCATAGTTCCGCGTAAGGAAAATAACAAAATTCCCATAAAGAAAGGTGTTAGGCAAGGAGACACAATCTCCCCAGTACCATATACAGCTTGATTAGAGGAGGTATTCAGAGACTTGGAATGGGAGCAATTAGGGATAAGGGTAAATGGAGAATACCTCAGTACTCTGCGATTTGCTGATTACATTGCCTTGTTAAGAAACTCGTGGGATGAACTGCAAATAATGATTGATGACCTAGACAGGAAAAGTAGAAAGGTAGGCTTGAAAATCAATATGCAGAAGACGAAGGTAATGTTCAATAGCCTCGATAAGGAATAGCAGTTTACATTAGGTAGCGAAGTACTGAAAGTAGTAGACTATTATGTCTACTTAGGACAGGTGGTAACCGCAGATCCGGACCATGAAAAGGAAATAACAAGAAGAATAAGATTGGGATGGAGCGCCTTTGGAAAGCACTCGCAGATTATGACTAGCAGCTTTCCGGTATCGCTCAAGAGGAAAGTATACAACAGTTGCATCATACCTGTACTCACCTATGGGGCTGAAACGTGGAGGCTAACCAAGAGAGTTCAACTTAAGTTGAGGACAACCCAGAAGGCTATAGAACGAAAAATGGTAGGGGTAACATTAAGAGCTAGGAAGCGTGCAGAGTGGGTTAGAGAAATAACTCAAGTTACCGACATTCTAGTGGAAATTAAGAAGAGTAAATGAGCATGGGCAGGGCATGTAGAGCGAAGAGAGGATAGCCGATGGTCGCTTGGGTTAACAAACTGGATTCCAAGAGAAGGAAAGCGTAGCAGGGGGCGGCAGAAAGTTAGGTGGGCGGATGAGGTTAAGAAGTTCGCGGGGGTCAAGTGGATGCAGCTGGCACAGAACCGGGTTAAGTGGAGAAGTATGGGAGAGGCCTTCGCCCTGCAGTAGGTATAGTGAGGCTGATGATGATGATGAATATTCTGGCGAGTAGCACAGCTAACCCATGTACGCGAACAAGGATCCTTGACGAGATTTTGTAAAGGAGAGCTGTAACTGCTATAGTGATATATCTTTAAAGACAGGACTTAAGTCTCAGATGAATTTTTTTCGTGTGACACATGCAGGGCTAATACAACGCAGGGATGGTTTTAGCGCGTTTGGACTATATGTGAGTATAAACGGCCTAAAACCTGATTGATAGACATATGGAGCCTGCGTTTGTTAATTCCCCAATTAATAAAAATGGTCACTAAGACTAAACATTTCAATCGATGGCATAATCATTTTGGAATCAAAAACTATATGCCCGTATTCATTGAGCAGTTCCCATAACAAACAACATCTGACATTTCATTCGCGCATAATACTTCGATAATAAAGAAGCGAGAGGTGCATATTGAGTGCACGCTCCGCATACTAAACATCGATTCCAACACTTCACTTGCAGGTGATGCCAAAATTGCATCGAACAGTAAGCATCTTTTGAACCTGCCTCGAGAGCTTGCGCTGCTTTCAGTCTTGTTTTCTTCCTTCTTTTCCAGTTGCTTCCAATAATGACGAATTCTCATTGTTACGTAATGATGAACCCCTTTACCATTAACTCCGAATTATTTTCAGTTGACGGAAATAACATATTGCATGTGTCTAGAATGTAGTCAGCTATGATATTTTTGGCATATTTATCGGAAGCATGCTTCTCAAATAGTTCTTTTATGAGCGCAGATCTGGCAACATTTGCGTGTATTAGCCCACCTCTTGTGTTCCGGAAGACTAGGGCTACTAAGTTCCTCTTCACGTTTTTTACTATGGGCCTAGTCACGTTTGCAGGAGCCAACGTGACTAGCTGCGAGCATAGACTTGCAAGATGAGCACTCGGTGCATTTCATCAAATTTCTGCACCAGCCCCGATCACAAAATAAGTTCTGCAATATTTCACAATGTCTGAATGCAGATATTTTTAAAGTATATCCTCACATTCATTCTCACTCTCGACAAGGCTAGGCCATAAAATGTCCCCTTAAGCTCATTTATGCCTGGCTGGTAAAGCTCATCGCTGAACACTTAAGCCAGGTGGGATGTTTTACCGGCCTTGGTTTTTCTTCGCCCTGCACCTGGCAGTCACCAGAGTTTGGAGGTTCCAACAAGCGGCATACAGAAGCAGGCTGCTCAATGGAAGAACGAGGCGAGACACGGCGAAGTGCTCATTTTTGCAATCTGGTTGGCGAATTCCACAGAAATTTTATTTTTCAAGCATATCCTCGTGATACTTTGCGTTAAAATCCTTGAAATCGAAATGTTCCAATCGGTACCTAAAAGCTCAATGATTCTAAGAATTATGGCCACTTGGAGCCCCTGAGCCATTGAATTTGAAAGAATATTTTGTTTGCTAATCCATCCTGTTTTACTCCTTTTTTCTTTTCATCGAGCCTCTTCAGAAACGAGAGTTGTTAAATAAATTCTTGGCTGCGCGGTGTTAAGCCTTTTCGATGTTTCCCATTGCCCAACGATAGTGTCCTGGACATCCTCAAGACTTTACATAACGTTTTGAGAAAGAAACGTCAGGCCATTGGCGATGTTCAGGCTCAAAGCATGTCTGGCTAATTGTATCCGTCTATGCTCACTACTTGTAGGGTTTGGAACAGAAGAAGACAGTTTTGGAAGAACCCTCAATATTCCTCATTTTAGGCACCAGCAACGTACAGCTTGTAATAGTGACCAGAGAACGCGGATGCGGTTTGCACAAAGGACGGCATGTTGTAAAAGTCGGTTTTGCACGAAATTGAAGATTTGGTGCTTCTGAGACAGCACCCATGCATTAATGAAGTTTTTTGCTGAGTCCAGCTCTCCACTTAGTGCAGAATATTACCACTTAGAGCGGCTTGTGGCGGCCGTAAAAGTGCAGTAACCAAACGAAAAGGTATTTTTCTGGAGGGAGAAAACTGTTCTTGTGAGTACTGCAAGCACATTTTATTTCTTGGGTGCAGAGATAATAAAAACCGCGGTGGGGAAGTGTACTTTTCTCTTAAAGGACGAAATGAAAAAACAAGCTCCCGGTCCACTAGCTGGCTTGGTGACGCCAAGTCTTCTCCGAAGTCCAAATACCGAGTATAGGTCACCTTTGTTACCTTTAGGAGCGTATCTTTTCAAACGTGAAATTGATATAATAAGAGTGAACCATGACGCTGAAAATTTCTATTCTTGCGAGCTTCTTACGAAAACTCAAAAACATAGCTTTCAAACCATACTTCACATGAACCAGTAAAGAGTACTTCTTTATCGTTGACACACACGTGAGGGGCCAGACGTCGTTAAGTCTCAAGAGAGTACTCTGATGGGCTCCAAATCTGACGACGCAGGCAGGGTAGCAGCCAATGCTATGTGTACGGTCGGCTTTTTTGCTTTCGCATTTTTCACGTGTAATATAGCGTTCTTCTATTGCTGTTTCTTATACTTCAGAAAAGCTTCTTAATTATGGAGCTTCGTCAGAAAATAGGTGAAGTTTTTCTTGCAACTGCTTCAACTGAATCGACAGTGTAGGCAATTTTTAGTGCAGTCAACTTCCCTTTTCAACGCGTATCTCGCTTTTATGAAAGTAGCTTTCTTGGCGGCCTCAAGCGGATTCGTGCGAAAGCAACGAAAAATCACCTTTTTCCTTCGTCTTTCTCGACCGTTCGTTTTAAACGTGAAGTGTCGTTGGAACACGTTTAGAATGGGACTAAATGCGTCCACTATCCTTCAAAATTAGAGAACATTTTTTTCTCGCCACTGATTTTGTTTTGTGAACAAACGCACTTTCAGGACGGGCATAAGGGTATATTTTAATACTCTGTCCACCGGTGCACCAAAGAGATTTGTTCACGCGGACTATCAAAGACTCAATATCTTCGATAATGTTCACTCTTGGAGGGAAGTATTAGAATCGGGCTGCTTCCTTTGCCAGCAGCGCGATTGTTACGTTCTAGTCTTTGTCTCGAGAAATATAGCTTTCCTCTTCACGACAGGGCTTGTACGAGAGTACAGTACTTAATCCCACACTTACCAAAGGCACTGTCTTCTTGTTGGTTTAAGCAGATGCGACTCTGCCCTTACAAAAATGGTCGTCAACAGTCTTTAGAATTTGTATTAACACCTTATTGACTCTATCAATATTGTACGTATTTTTAATCTCTATGGAGATGTGTAAATACGAAGCTCATACACGGTTACTTTTGTGTATTTAGATCAGTTCATATAAAGTTATTACATAGCAAGTTGTTAGGCGAATATACTTCTCAGTATATACGCCTGTCAATATATAGCAGTGCCGTACCAGGGCTATGTTTCGAGGTCAAAACACCTTCCTAAAGTTTTCGAACTCCTTTTTTTTTGGCCTTTTTTGCAATTTTCTTTTTATCGATGCCGTATAACGCCCTCGACAATTATGTCCGGTTATACCACTCATACACAGCTATTGCAATATTATGAAGCAATTTGGCATGTAAGAAAAGATGTTCAGATCGAAAGTATATAGTCCCAATTAACTGACCGAGTGCATGCTGTTCATTGCAAATCATATTTGAATTACTTTTTTTATTTTTATTATGAGTAACATCTGTTAAAAAAAGAAATGGAAAAAGACAATTGATACGACCAATTTGCAAGAATCATTGATAAAAACGTATAAGTTTATATTTTGAAAAATTTAACTGGTTACAATTTCACTCTTTCTTCATCGCGCATTTCTTTGTCAAGCGTCCGCTCTTGTTGAGGACGCACTGAGTCCTGTTATCGAGCTCGCTCGCACCATTAAAAACTAAAACATCACAAATGGAAGGTAAACGCGGACAGCACGGCGTCAGCCACCGCGCCGCCAACTCTACGATGGCGAATGTGCGCTGTGTGGTGTTGGGTTACATTTACAGCAGTTTTCTTCCCAAAACCAAGCGAGCCATGTTTGGGAAGAACACTGCTCCGGTGAGAAATACGGCCAAACTTGTTGTGGTACCGTATATGCATAAGGTTGCGCACTACGTGAAGAAAGTGGCGAACAGGCATGGCGTGCCGGTTGTGTTCTCCGCTCCGAAGAAGATGGCGGAGCTTTGCTCAAGCATTTCACGTGTTGGAAAATCGAGCGGTTGTGAGAAAAAACATTCTAAGCGGTTTGTCGACTGCTGCATGGGGGTCGTATATGAGATCCCGGTGACCTGTGGGAGGGCCTACATTGGCCAGACCGGGCGCTGTATTAATGATCGAGCAGGGGATCATTTGCGGGCTTTAAGGAGTGGAGGGACAAATTTGGCAGCGCATTGCGCGAACTGCACTGCGTGCGAGCCGCGACTGGCTGACATTAAGATTCTGGGCAGAGGCCGTGATAAGACAGCGCGTGAGCTTTTGGAGGCATTTCATATCGGGAAAAGGGGAGATAGGTGTGTCAGCGATACGTCGGTGCGGCTCTGGAAGGCAGAGATCAGTGTTCTTGATCGGGTTTTGTGATATTCCTTGATCATGTTTTGTAATGTTCCTTATATTTTTTCTCTGTCTTTATGTGATTGTTATGTACTGCGCATGACCCCTTTTCAGCATATATTTGCTGTTATTGCTGCAAATAAACCAGATGTGAGTTAGCGCGTGTCCTTTGTCTTCTTCTCTTGTGTGTGTCTTCCTGTGCGCTTTATCTTCAGTCAAGTTACAATGCACCATCTAGCCCAACTTCAAGTTTTGTTCAACATGTGTATTTGCTTGATGTAGCAAATGGCAGAGGAGAGAGTTTATCTGATGACCAAGCATGCTGTAAATTTCACTCCTTTGTTTCCTGGGCCCCTATTGTGATAAACTAATGTCGAATGATATAGAGGATCAAAAGGAATACAACTAAACACAGCAATAGTCTCTATCTCCTGAGGGTGTTTTGCAGTATAGTTTGTACAGAAAGTGGTTGGAAACCTGTTAGCATATTTTGAGGAAAAAGAGGCATCTGAGTGAAGAGAGGTGTGTGATGCTAGCACAAAGCGTGTGAAACTGGCAGAGAAATTTTGAGCATGTATATTTCTTTTCTAGGTGACACCATGATAAATTTGATATGGCCGCTACATCAAACACACAATGTCGTTGCCATCGGAAACCAAGTGTTTCTGTGTCAAGGGTTTGTGCAATGAATGAAGGTATGAATTTGCATCTGTTTCTTTCACTACTCTCACTTTTCACAAAATATTACACGCATGTGAACAGTGAGTAAAATACACTATATTATTGGACACTTGAAATATAATTAGCATAACACAAGATATTAACACTTTGTATGAACACGATTCTTTAAAATAACGGTGGCCAATTATCGGAACACAGTCGTTACAGTGTCCATATACGCTATCAATAGGCTAATCATAGGAGGTATAAATACATTCTATGTAAATACATTCTATTCAATCACGGTGGCCAATTGTCGGAAGGGAGGTCGTACATAGATCATACGTGTTCTAAAGGCTTTCTTTTGATGGTCGATAGCTTCTATGATCATATTGTCTAAAGACATCGCATAAAGTGATCATAGACATTTTTGTAAGGGTGTGTACACAACCGTTTGCAGGCTGTCGAGGTCAAATTTTTGAGAGGTGCACGCAGTATTCTGTAGGTCTATAGGCTATCTACTTTCTCGAACAATTCGGAGAATACATCTGTGCAAGACAACATATTGACAGTTACACCCTCACTGGATGGATGCGGAGTGTGCGACGGCTCCCGCACTTCCGACGACTTGTTTTGTTTGCAGCAGAATCCTAAGGGCAGTATGCTGTTATGCCGACCTTCTTGTTAGTCGGACGGTGTTGGTGTTTCTACGGCTTTCTCATTTTGCCCTCCACTTTTGACATATAAAATTAGCATTACAATCAGCGAATATCGCAGCATCTTTCGTCAGGGGCGTTCTTCGTGTCCCACTGCGGAGAACAAGTACTTTATAAACTTCATCCTGAGGTTTTGTAACGTACTTCGACTCAAAATGTTTTGCTTAGGGTGTTCTTTCTAAATTTTGCTCTGATTCTTAATGTGCGTTGGTTAATCTTTATAATGCGACGACTAAGGGTGGCCGTGAATGATTAACACTTATGCAGTTGCCTACCGGCTTTAAACGGAAAACGTTCACTGTTATCAAGCAGACTGCATATCATAAATCAGGACATTAATGTCTTTAAGGTACGAGATCTATATGTGCCTCTAACTAGCGCAGTCATTACCACCAATGTTGTGCACGATGCTCGGCTTGTGAGCTCAAAACCTAGGTACAATTCCGGTGATGGCAGCCGCAATGTGCTGCAGACAACATGGTGGACATCTACCTGCGGCCTGATGCCTCCCCACCGTAGTTTAAAAATAAAAACTAGTGTAGAAAGAGCAAAGTGCATGTTTTTCAACTTTTCATTAAGTCATAACGCTTTCATAATTTGTATGAAGTACGAGAAAGAGAAATAGTGATCCCGATACACTTATGGTTTATTTGTTCTTTGCAAAACAGGAAGGAAAGTATTTTGTCGAATTCAAAAATACCCACGGCCTTTCGCAGAACTCGTCAAGTACGTAGTCGCCAAGCCAAAATCGATCATCAATTTTACTTTTAGGAACCCAATATGTGCAGACTGATCTCTCTGGAATGAAGGAAGTAAGAAAGTACGGCTGCAACACTGGTACTCTTTAGGCTTGAGTGTAAATGAAAGAAAAGGCCATACTACGAATATGTAGGCCATGAGCTATGCAGTATGTCAACGCCAGCGCTCGTTTTATAATTTTGTGCTGTATTTCTCCAATAGCAATATGCGCACAACATCTACATCGGTACGTTCGAAAGAAGCCTAGAGGTGCAATTGTAAGCATTTGTTGTTCCCTAGCAATTGATCAGCATCCGTTGACAAGATCTGGAGCTGTCCAATCTCAACAATTGACGTCGAAAAGAAATATAACCTTTATTATATGCATCCCGGTTAGTGGACCGATTGGAGTAGCATTTTTTTTTTCAACCGACTCGTTTCATGCCACATTGGGTTTGAAGCGATGGTCTTATTGAGTGTTTATCCTGAAGAATAAAATCATGCGAAAGCTATCAAAATGATAATCCAATCGAAAAATAGAAAGGATGAGAATGTATCGCCAGAAAAATGCATTAGTCAATTGAACACAAACTTTACTTAACTTTGGCCATTAGAGGGCATGTACTATCTAGCAATGTTTTGTCATGCAGCGGCCCTTCTAACCCTGTGATGAAGAATGTTTGAATAGCAACTTCAATATTAAAGCACGAAACGAACTGAAAAACTCATGAAAATAATTTCTTCCCCAAAACTCTTGGTGCATGTCCTAACTCCATTCCTGTTCTTGGCGCGATTTGCTGTTATCCAAAAAGAATTTCATCATATTTTCTCTAAACATACGCTCTATATTACCAATTCTGGAACTGCAGCAGAATATAGAAAGCTAGCTTACAATCTGATAAATGCTCATTTCATTGCCTTTACATTACTTATGAGCATATGTCTCGTGTTCTGAGCGGTTATGTTACCCTGATCTACTGTATACGCTTAGGCCAAACCTGTAACATTTAGCATATAGAATAGCAGCTTTTTAATTCTACGCCTGGTCGCTCCCGTAAACTAGGCTTATGCATGCAGCATGCTGTTTTATGACATACACCCTAACTTATGTTATGTGGGCGTGTAAGAGATTACATAGAACCATAAACACCACAGATCAAACCAAAGAGCAGTGGCAGGCAGAGCTGTCCTTTCCCAACATGGATGACCAGTGCTCTCTTGTCGGCCAGAAGATCGCTCTGTTCTGCGTCTTCTTAGCTGCGGACGTTGCCATAAAGGCGAAGAATTCTCTACAGTGAAGGAAAATATATATTGTTTTTTGTCTTCAATATAATTATTGGTAAACTCTTGGCAATATTGCGCTTGGTAGACCTGCTGTATGCGTGCAATGATTATCAGTGAACAGAATGCATTTTCTTTTTTTTTGCGTATATTCTTATTCTATTTAGAGAACAAAGATCGAGTATGGCCCAAACACGTAGAAAAGAACATGACGAGTAGATTTAACGCCGCCATTTTAAGAGTACTGCAGCACCATATGTATGCACCGCACCGAAACGACAGCTCTCGACTGCTCAACTAGGTGGCAATGAATAACTGTAGTGCGGGTATTTTTAAGTTTATTTTTTTTTTAGGTTTTCAGGAATGGTTGTTCATAAAAATATCGAAAGTGAATTCCAGCAACACGGTACGACTGCGCTGCACCTCTTGGCAAGGCAAGAGCAAGCTCAGTGCCCATACAGAAGCAAATGGTTCGGGTAAGTGTTTGATATCTTTTTACGCAGATCACTGCTTCTGTGACTCTTGCAATTGAGCTGATTTTCATACCCAGTAACGTGGTAAGTACTAGCAAATCCCTGGCTTCAAGCAATTATTTTATATACGTGTGGAGTGCGCAAGAAGCTATCGAAGCCGCCACCTCATGTCGCACAGGTCAACAAGTCGCACTTGCGCTGATTCCCTAGTGTCTCCGGATATTTTTTTTCAGCAGTGGAGAAAGAATTAGCATTAGATCAGCCATCCTTAGCTAAAGAAAATGTCGTCTTTTAAGAATCGCAACCAGCGTGGAATCCCGGTTCAGTTTTTAGCAGTGCCGACCAGTCTCGCGGGATTACGTTAAGTTTTGCTGTTTTTTATCATAACAATTAATGCACGCTGGGGACTTTGTTAACAATATCCTTTCTGCGTAGCTCCAGCTCGTCTGACCTGACAATTTCTTGTCCTGACCTGCTGAAACAACACGGAGACACCAGGTGTTCAGCGCAAAACGAAGAGAAGGAGAGAGGGATATTCTAATGGCGACAGGAGAGGTCTGCCTGGTGCTGAGCCTATCATACTACGCCTGATGAGACGCACAAATCATACGCATTTACTAACACATGTGGCATGCCGCCTGTTTCCGAGGTATATTCGAATATCAAGCGGTTTGGTGGCGTATTATACATAACGCCGCCACAGTACTTTGCATACAAGCGTGTCATACGCTACCCGTATCATTCCTTCAATTGTGGGCGACGTGCTTACCCCTGCCATCGCGCGACCAGCAGAACAGTCTTGTTGTGAGGCTGGATTGCACTTTCGACAACTTTAAAAGCAGCCCATCACGACAACTTGAAAAAAACACAAAATCGCAAGGGGTACATATAAGCATGGCCGCGCCGTTTGACATTCCAGAGCACTAGTTTCGCGGCAGCGCTTATAAATGACGCCACTTCGCTCTTGTATAGATAGCTTTATAAAGCATATTTAATTCGTTTTTCTCACTTGAACTAGCAGATTCGTCTTACCGCAGGATGTCTGCCATGGAAACTACTGAAGTGTTTGTTATCACATAATAATATCGCTTTGTTGAAAGCGAAAGACAAGCGTGACTGATTCCTGTTTCTCATGTTAAACACAGAAATAGGACGATGTGATGAAAGCAGCTTAATATTAGCTGCTATTGAATCCACACAGAGCGTGGTTACCGAAGAATAGGGAGAATACAGAGAGGAGAGGCATGCAGTACCTTAAGGTACTCTGATTAGAAGGAACCACTCGAGTGTGTGGGCTGAGCTCAAAAGCACAACGGGATGATGGTTGCCATTAAGTTTACCCAAAACTAGGAGAAAGATTGCTTCCTCTGAAGAATGCAGCCCCGGTGATCTCGTTTTACTGTGTAACCGGAGACTGGGTTTTGGCGTAATGCACCTAACAGGGGATTCACCAAAGTGATGAAGAGAGTAGCCAGCAGCGGGCGTGTGGCCTCATCCGTTTTCAGTACTGCGGCGAAGATCGCCATTAATGGACAAATTGAGGAAGTTGCCACTCGCCCAGGAGTGCCTACAAAAATTAGTTCACCGGTCAATCTGCGGAAATAAATGTACAAAGATACTTATTCACAAATCTATATATGATGCTCTGAATTTTATCAAATATACAGCGCAATAAAAATGAGTACTTATCTAAAATTCCACATCCCCTTAGACCACAATGAAGGTCCTTTAATTTCTTCATTTTATATGTAGGTTACCAGTTAGGCGCTTTCTAAAGTTACTCTTATTGGAAGAAACGTGACTACCTAATTCATCCAAAGCTAATTGTATATCGATTCACTTAGGAAGCGCAACTGCATATAATTATGTATTATGACAGGTGCTGCTATATCATGAGCTTAGGAAACTCATGTCGAATTCCGTTCAGTATAAAGTTGATTCGACGAAGTTGAAGTCGGTGACAGCAGCTCTGCTCTGAAAACCAGAAATAGTTTACCATCGGCATCGATATATTGGTGTATTTCATCTGTAGACAATTTTTTCAGCGCAGAACTAGACGTTGTGAGGGCATCCATGTCGACGGAGTATGAAGCGGTTTTTTCTCACCGCTGATAATAAACTCAGTTAAATGGATGGTGCCGAGAAACTTATGGCGGAACAGGACGAATGAAAAAAAGAGCGGGTTGGACAGCTATAGCGCGATGAGGCCAGCTAATACAGAGATTACGGCGTTACTCAGGGGAAGGCACTTCTGGCGAAGAAACATGGGCGATGGTCTTAAGAAAAAATGAGAATCACGAGGAAAAGCAAGAGTGATGGGCACAAGAACGAACGAGCACACAGGAAGGTCAGTATTTTCGGTAAAGACATACGACTTTGGGAGTTTGTGGAAAACTCTAATTCAGCATTGGCACAGGCGATCACCCCGTTATGACGCGACACAAAATCAGAAACTGAGATGAAGGAACGAAAAATGTCTACCTCACTTGCGTGCGATGAGCTCAACGGCATGGCATTGACTTTAAGATTAAGGCCCAGCAAGCGTCCAGCTTTTACACGCGCAAGGACAATCGACTGCGAACTGTCACCACTATATGAAAGAACGGCCGCGACTTGCGGCCATTGCACAAACGGCAGCACCAGTGTTGACAAGCGCCAGTACTGCATCGCCCACGAGGCAAACTTCAAGTACATTTGTGGGAGGTGAATGAGTCCTTTTGCAGTTCTCTCCTTGCACAGTTGTCGCTTCAGCAACTTTGGCATTTAGTTTTTGAACAAGGTTAAGACACCATCTATTGGGAGATAGGGAGCAACGACATGGGGAAGGAGGCGGCAAGCGGAGATAGCGGTACGGTCAGGCGAGACAGAACTCTTAATTGTGTCGCCTGTCGCAGTGTAGTGATTTCGCAACAGTAGGAAGCAGAGTTTCGGATTGACATCGCAGAGTGGGTTCTACGGCTTCAACAATACTGGGCAACATGACCAGCTATGAACAAGAATAGCAGTTGGGGCGACTTTCACATGTTCGCCAGGGATTTGCAGCTGCGGAAGAGGTTGGATAAATGGCTACGGTACTTGCACTAACTCTTATGCAGGGGTTGGAAGCGCCGCGTAGGCCGATAGGTGGCAGGTGACCTCGGTCGGGTGGAAACGACAGCCTAGGTTAGGGAGTGGTAACAGGTGTGGTAGCGTCTGTTATTAGTGTAGCGACATGGGCGTCGGCTTATGTTAAAATACAATGGATGGGTGGGCAAAGGCGTTGGCGCTTGCTGTGGTACAAAGCGAAAGACTTCAGCCAAGGATTATTGGAGTAGGAGTGCCCCATTACGGGAGAGCTAGGAGTTGGTGTATAGAAGTAAGCTTTGCCGAGAAACTTCCTCGGGGATGATACTTTTAGGCTGCTGCAGTAGAGATAAGCTCTAGATGCAGTGGGGAGGACATAATAGGCATGGCATGCTTTCGAGTGAGGAAACGCTTCTTGCGTAGCTCGTATAACGCTGGCAAAGACTCGCAACTGCACAATTATAGTTATATCCTTCAGAAGAATCACCTGCATGTCTAATTATTTTGGCGTTGACGCGGCAACCACATCTTCAATGTAGCTAGTGAGAGTTTCGCACTACCAATGAGATCGTTCACAGGAGCAATGTTGGTCACGAGGCTTGCGCGCAGCATCATGACCCAGACATATTGTGAGATTCGTTTTGAAAGAGTCCTAAGTCGAGAGGTCAGTATTGTGGATATGATAACAGAGGTTCGCAACGTTGTTTAATAGTTATTTATTTTGTATCAACGCGCTACTTGCAAGTACTGACTTTCTCATAGGAAGCAAGACAATTTTTCTGTCTAAAAAGAACGTTATAATATTATTACGAGGTTTATTTACAAGATGTTAGGATACGCTGGAGATTAGTAGCACACCACAGCGGACAGACTCAGCTTCCTCGTCCTCTTCTGCTTCTTCCGCAAAACCTCATCTTCCTTCAATAAAGACCGCGGGAAGTGCGTGACACTGCCCCCTTCGCATACGATGACCGCCGGGCGAGTCAACGTTCGTCACGTTGATGGAAGGGCTTCATGCGGGCCACGTGGACTACTTGAGTCTTCCGGGAACAACGCCCTTGGGTGGTGAGGCGCAGACTACAAAGTTTACTGCGCTGAGGCGTTCCAGTACAACGAAAGGGCCAGTATAGTGGTGCAACAGTTTCTGGGACAAGCCACGCTTACGCAACGGCGTCCAAAGCCACACCAAGTCACCAGGGGCATAATTAACATCTTGATGACGCTTGTCATAGCGTTGCTTGTAGCGTTCCTGGCAGGCTAGAGTGCGAAGTCTAGCGAGTCGACGAGCTTCTTAGCCAAAGAGAGAGTATGCGCTAGTGAAGTTTCAGCAGGGAGTGAGAAAGGCAGAAACCTGTCCAAAGTGCTTCATGGAGGTCGTGTATAAAGAAGAAAAAACGGACTGTAGCCTGTCGTTTCGTGCTTAGCAGTGGTAAATGCGTATGTTATAAACGGAAGGATTTCATCCCAGTTTTTGTGGCGGTAGTCGACAAACATTGCGAGCATATTGATAAGCGTCCGATTGGTGCGTGCGGTAAGACCGTTTGTTTGTGGGTGGTAAGGAGTTGAATGGCGAAAATGGGATGAGCAGTGGCGAAGTAGTTCTTCTACAACTTCTGCCGTAAACTGTCGGCTACGATCGCTTATTAAGACACAAGGAGGCCAATGTCGAAGAATCATAAACCGTAGGAGGAGCGCCGAGACATCAGAAGCAGTGGCTGACGGTATAGCAGCTGGTTCACAGTACCGCGTAAGGTAGTCTACGCACACTATGACCCAGCGGCTTCCGTTAGAGGAACGGGGAAACGGTCCTATCAGGTCAATTCCCGCCTGTTCGAATGGGGTTCGTGGTGGCGTTATAGGCTGAAGATGATCCGGCGGTGACCAGGTTGGTTGCTTGAAACGCTGGCCACATAACGTTGCGTAGTTTGACGCATATTCGGCCAATAAAAACATTCCTTAGTCCTGTGCAATGTCCTCGTGAAACCCAAGTGTCCAGCTGTAGCATCGTCGTGCATTCCCCGAAGAAGCTGACCCCTAAGACTTGTAGGAACTACCAGAAGAAGCCGCGCACCTACTGACGAGTAGTTCTTCCTGTATAGTACACCGTCATGGATGCAGAATGAGGTCTCAGGGTTCCGGGAACTTGCTGCATCGAAAAGCGGCGCCAACTTACTGACGAGTAGGTCTTCCTGTATAGTACACCGTCTTGAATGCACAATGAGGTCTCAGGCTTCGGGGAACTTGCTACATCGAAAAGCGGCGCCAACTCGTTGTCGCTTCACTGCGCAATGTTGAATTCACCAACATCGGGGAAACTTGTAGAGATAGCAGCTATATATTCATCCAAGGCCTCATTGTCGCAATCAGTAGTTTCAAGTGGCAACCGTGACAGGCAGTCAGCATCACCGTGCTTACGACCAGTCTTGAAAGACACAGTAAAATTGAATTCTTGAAGGCGCAAAGCCCACCGCGCAAGGCGTCCACATGGGTCACGAACGTTTACAAGCCAACATAAGGTTTACAAGCCAACGTCACAATTTTAAATGCACATCCATAAAGATATGACCTAAGCCGTTGTACACCGAATACAACAGCTAAGCATTCCTGTTCAGTTACTGTATAATTACGCTCAGCCTTGCTCAAAACATGGCTTGCATATGCAACAACATGTTCATCACCATTGTGCCGCTGTATGAGCACAACACCAACTCCAACTGCGCTGGCGTCAGTGTGAAGTTCTGTTCGAGCTGATGGACAGAAGTGGCGTAGTAGTGGTCCTGATGTCAAAATAAATTTTAACTGACGAAAGGCGGAGTCACAATCGGCAGTCCACTTGAAAGGCGCATCTTTTTGCAGAAAAAAAGTAGGGGATATGCTAGGTCAGAAAACTTTGGAACAAAACGTCGAAAATAGGAGCAAAGCCCCAAAAATCTCCTGAGCTGTTTTAACGATTTCGGCGGTTTAAACCAAAAAACAGCTTCGATCTTTATCGGATCAGGCCTGATTCCATCCTCGTCTATGAGAAGTCCAAGTACCACAGTCTGGCGTTCTCCAAAACGACATTTCTTGGAATTGAGTACCAGACCAGCTTTCTCAATACACTCCAAGACAATCTCTAATCGACTGTTGTGTTCATGAAAAGTGGTCCCGAATATAACTACATCGTCGAAATATCACATACAAATGTGCCACTTCAGTCCGCGCAAAACTGTATCCATGAATCTTTCGAACGTGGCTGGAGTGTTACATAATCCAAACGACATCAAATTAAATTCATACAGCCCGTCTGGGGTGATGAATGCCGTCATTTCTTTATCTTCCGGGTGCATGGGGATCTGCCAATAGCCTGATCGCAGGTCGACTGAGGAAAAATAGGAGGCGGAATGTAAGCAATCAATGGCGTCATCAACACGTGGCAGGGGATACACGTCCTTCTTGGTAACAGTATTCAGCCGTCGATAATCGTCACAAAATCGCCATGTGCCATCTTTCTTTTTGACTAGAATAACAGGAGCAGCCCACGGACTAGACGATTCCTGAATTATGCCCTTATGCAGCATATCACGAACTTGTTCTTCGATTGTTTGGCGCTCTGATGGGGATACACGATAAGGCTTCTGACTGATTGGATCAGCAGTCCCAGAATTGATTCGGTGCTGAGTACGGGAAACGGGAATCCGTGATGCCGAGTCCCGAGAGAAATCGAAAGTCGCAGTATGTTTCGCCAGAACTTCCACTAAACTGTGACGGTCACTTGATAACAGGGATTTGTTAATCATGGCAAGAAATTTTGTCTCATCTACTTCTGAGCATGCGGTAGGCTGAGAATTGTCTGTGCTGAGCACGGCCACTGGTTTAAAACTGTCTTCGTCAAAGTTGGCAAGTTTTAGACCACGTGGTAATAACACAGGTTCGTTAGAGCAGTTAGTCGTCCACAAAGAAGAATGGCCATTCATGACTGAAATGGCACAGCGGGGAATAATAACACTTTTATTCGCGCAGTTGAGAGTGAATGGTTCAACCACAGCGTCGAGCGCATCACTGGAACAGCTTGAACTAACAACTTCCATAAACTCTGCTGACATTGCAGGAATGACTATGTCGTCCGAAACCGAAAGCGTGCTAGGATTGGTCCGCGAATTTTCACGCAAAGCAGATTCAATTCGAGTGCTCACAGAAAGGTCTCCGTTGCGAAAGTCGAGAGTGGCCCCACATTGCTCTAGAAAATCGAGTCCAAGAATTACGTGATGTGTTGATCGAGCAAGTACAGCGAATTCAGTTCGGAATGTGTGGCCGGCGATAACAAGATTCACGAAACAGACTCCAAGTGGGTTAAGCGGTTCGCCACCAACACTACGCAGTGTTTTCGCAATATCCCAAGCAAACATAATTTTACGACCAAGGCAGTTTTAAAAAGCGAGACTTATAATAGAACTGGTTGAACCTGTGTCCAACAACGCCATAGCACGTACACCGTCCAAAAACACTTCAATTCGTTCTTTAACGTCGAAATGGGCAGAGGCATGGGTAAATTAGAATCATTTGCGACCTCACCTCCATCGGCTGCACTCACTAGTTTCCCGGAGGTGGCGAACGTCGTCGGGGAGCACGGGAGCGTCGTAGGTGCCGAGATGGTGGTGTCAGGCTACGGTCAGAGGCCGGTTATTCGTTTCGGTTCAGCGCCATTCTGCGTTCTTGTCGGCTAGCTGTTACTCTGTACTCACTCCGACCAGGTGTTGTTCTATATGAATCATCATTGCCAGCAGGAAACCTTGTACGGGAGTTCACCCACTGTCGGCGATACTGCTGGTACGGACGGCGGTTGCGACAAAAACGCGAAATGTGGCCGATCATTCCACAGGCATAACACACTGGCGGCTCACGTTCATTCGATGAATAAGGCTCACCGTCGCTTGGATTAAACGCTTCATGTTCTGGATGTAGTCGACGAGGATGACGAGAGTGCTCGCTGTTGTAGGCATTGATTGTGAGAGGCTGGATATTCTGGCGATGAGCAGCAGAGCATCGGGTTTCCGAAGGAGACGTAACAGAGGGAGCATAACAGGTAGACGATGGGCTATTGTCTGACGAAGAGATGCTACTGTAGGGTCCGACGTGGCCACCAATATCTTGGTGCCTCCGAAGTTCCTCGCGGACGATTTGTCGAATTGTATCTGCCATGCTTGTCGTTTCTGACACATCCACACTGGCGACAGTTATTACATCAGGCAACCGACCAAACCTCGGAATGATACGGTGTCGCTTCAAACATTCAAACGTGCGGCAGTGTCGTGTTACATCAGCGGTGGTATTCAAATCGTTCTTGCAGATAAGAAAGTTGTACACGTCTCGCGCGATTCCTTTGAGGAGGTGACCCACTCTGCCTTCCTCAGTCATTCGAGCATCAACTATTCTGCATAGTTAGAGGACTACTTCTCTATAAGTTGTGCAGGTCTCCCCCGGTACTTGCGCTCGCTGAGCCTGAGTCTGTTCGGCGCTCTTTTTTCGAGCATCGGCATCGCAGAATCCCGCTCTCATTTCTTCTATGAAGCGATCCCAGGCTGTAAGGGATGCTTCATGATTGTCAAACCATGTTAGTGCAGTTTCTTCAAGAAAAAATACCGCATTCGCCAACTCGGTATTCGCATCCCAGCGGTTGTATTTGCTCACCCGATTGTAGTGGGTGAGCCAGTCATCCACGTCTTCCCCGGGCTTGCCATAGAAGTGCCGGGGTTCCCTATAAGGCTGTCCGGTGGTCGGTTGAGCTGCTGGCGTGGGCTGCATTGAATCACCGTCTTGCGCCATCTCCGTCCGTAGGGGGGGTAGCCCAGCAATTCTTCTGCTTCGGCGAAGTAGGAGAGGTTCCGTGGTGATCTGTAGCCCGCAAACTCCACCACACTTGTTACGAGGCTTATTTACAAGGTGTTAGGATGCGCTGGAGATTGGCAGCACACCACAGCGGACAGACTCAGCTTCCTCGTCCTCTTCTGCGTCTTCCGCCAAACCTCATTTTCCTTCAATAAGGACCGCGGGAAGTGCGTGACAATATAGTCGCTGGTGAAACCAGCCCAAGGATATTACCGACTGGAAAATCAGGGCGGTCTGCGGGGATACGAATTGGCCGTAAGAGCTACTGGTAAGCGCGCGGGTGTGACGCTTCAGGGTGGGACGAGGATATTAAACCGCACCTCCACTAAATGCAGCACAATATTTATTCGGTGGCATCGGGCTCAGTAGGAGCAGTGTGCATAAATTTCGCAGTTTACCACATCAATAGCCTACCGCTCAGCACGACAGTAATGCGGCATTGTCAAAAATGTCCATCTTCGTCATTAGAATCTGCTTCTTGACAGCTGTAGTTCTCTGTGTGGTCAGGCCAAATTTATTGTTGTCATACAGCAAGCCGATGAAGAAAGACGACAGAACCTGACCGATGGCGATGGTACATGACGCTTGATGAATATGTTAGCGGGCCTAGCGCGAGCGCTCCTGCCCGCACCACTGCCCGCTTCTTCTTCGTTGCTCGTCCGTAAGATGAACCGGGGCCACCGAGCGATTGTCCCGATCATGGACGAGGAAATTTACTGATGTAGATGATACAATGGCACAATGATGGGCGTGTCTGGATACTTGAAGAAGAAGAGAAAGAAGGAAAAAATAGAACGGCTTGCCGGCACGATGATTCCCGATGAACCTTGGCCCAGGACACTCTCGGGCCACACGTTCCTACGACTCAATGATGAAGGCCAAGGCATGCACCGCATGACATAGGCAGGGGAGGATGTCTTGAAATGTAGAAGTGTCTTGGGTCGAAGGTTCTTTGGTCGGTACATCTGGTCAGTGGGGTCACACATGGTCGTTTGGGTCTTTTCTTGTGTCTTGTGGTCATATGTGGCGTCTCGGGTCAGTCTCTCCTTCGTCGTGTCTTGTGGTCGGCGCGGAGGGACGGTGTGGAGGAACCGCAAGATCTTGCTGGGTCCGGCAGGCTGGAAAACAGCCATGCGATGCCTCCTAACCTCCAGCCGACGGCGCAAGAAATCGCAGGGCACCGTAGCTCCGGACCAGGATGAGGGGGTAATGATGAAGTACCTCGCATCTCCAACCAAATGTTACGATGCGGCAAGTCGATGAAAAAAGACGACAAAACATAACCGATGGCGATGTTAGATGACGTTTAATGAATATGTTAGCGTGCCTAGCGCTAGCGCTCCTGCCCGCGCCACTGCCCACTTCTTCTTCGTTGCTCGTCCGCAACAATATTAAAAATGTATTACAAACACCGGTCCTCCGGTTTCAGTTATGTTTGCCACTCGCACTAAACAAAGCCAAATGAGGCGAGATAAATAATCAAACACATAGCTCAGAAATAAACATGAAATGTTTATTTTTTTTATTCAGCACTAGTTTTATATTCAGATAAAAGAAGATAACCACGCTGGATCAAGAGTTTCAACGTTTATTGCTTGAATGTCTACAACGTTTTTCGCTTGAAATTCTACAATACGCAGTGCTAATTAATGGTCAGGAAAATTGAGATGATGAACTCTGTCAACCAGCTTGCATTCACAACTTATCGCTGTTAGTGATCACTGTATTCCACTCATTTTACTAAAGGTGTATAGTGATTCGACAGAGAAGGGCTCCACCGTAGCATATGGAGATGTGGAATTGCGTATGCCAGGTATTGAAAATTATTTTGTTATTCTTGGCTTTGCATCTTCTAGATTTTACTAGAGCAACCTTTACATGTTTCGCCAACTTTTAGACTCTGTTTCTCGTATACTTTTACGATAAATTTTCAATAAAGATACATACCATTATCTCTTTCGCTATGCTTGATAATGATGCTGTGGTCATCAGCGTGGAGGACGTTGAAAGATTTTACTCCTGATTGTAGTGCACCTCTTGCATATTGGGGTACCGCTGCGGTAAGTTTTTCATTCTCTGGACAAACAATGCATGAATAGAGAGTCTGTACTGCCTAAAGTATGCTCTAAAGAATGAAGACTACTTGTAATATTCATTCTTTTCACGAAGCATTTAGCACTTGATGCATAATAAAAGGTGGATTTATTGAAAGCAACCCAAACGCATGATGCAAGCGTTAACGTCAAACTAAAGGATATTTCACTTTTGTAACTCAAGCCTCCATCAGTGAGAATGGTTAAGGTAGGATTACAGCTGTGTAGCTCTTTTTAAAAAGTGTTGTACGTTACAAATTTCATTGTAAAGCAAGCAACGGGGTGAAATAATTGTCGGATACACTATATTCCTTTCTCAAATTTGGTATTTGAGGTAACGCGTTGTCTTTAAAATGAACGGATATGCGGGAAGCCATCAGTCTTCAAGCCAGGTGAAAACTTTTACACTAAGGCTTTGTTTCCTGTCATTTATAGTCATTATTGAAGATATATCTACTTTCTCATCCTGATTTGGCTCAAACATAACTCACTTGAAAAGGGAAGGTCGCAAGTGAATACGGTGTTTTGGTTGTACACAGAGAGCTACCCAACATCAGGAAAGTGATGTGTTAAGTTATTTGAGCTCTTTCTAACGATGTTGAATTGATGAATAATTACAAAAGTGTGGTTTAAATACGTTTTCATAAGGTTTCTACTTGGCCGCAAAGGTGTTTCCTGCAATTGTTCTACTATTGCACTTAACACTGGTAACTAGAAGTTCACAGGTGCTAGTTACCAGGCAGTTAAAACTGGCACTCGCCCATTTCACTATCGTTTGCCTGTAGCTTACAGAATAAATGGCCACGCACCGATTACTCGAATTGCTTTGTTGTGTTACAATACCTGGTGTCATGGCAAAATGGCAGAGCTGTGGAAATGCTGAGTTTTTTAAAACTCCTATTCGCACTACTGCTAAGCTATGGAGGCACGTCCACATGTCTTAAAGCGTTACCTTTACATTTGCTGTGTGGTGTACAGAAGATATCCTTGTTGCCATTAACTTTCAACAAAGCGCCGCCGGTACACAAGCAGCTATCGCATCGGTCAGGTAATCTTTGTCTAAGACCAAACTGATGCATAGTCTACGGCCATTATACACTGTGGCTTTCAGCTTCAAGGAAATAAAACAGTGGGAAGTCAAAATAAGGAACACAAAGCCAG
The DNA here is from genome assembly GCA_023969395.1 of Amblyomma maculatum. NCBI lineage: Eukaryota > Metazoa > Arthropoda > Arachnida > Ixodida > Ixodidae > Amblyomma > Amblyomma maculatum. The sequence continues at coordinate 107,417 of JAJIZL010019967.1, read as the reverse complement.
GGCTAAACATGCTGCTGCACGACAAATCCTGATTATCCCTAAGCGAAACGCCGTGATTATTTACCACTATACCCTTTCCGCAGTTATTCAAGGCAGTGTGGATGCTGTGACAATTGCAAGGGCTGTAGTCAATATTCCTTATAACGCATGAGACATCATGTATTTTTCATGTAGCGTGACGGGGAGTTTATCGATCAGCGCGCTGGGTAGCTTCACTAAGCACGTAACATGCTGTTGGCAGAAGATGTCAAACCAAGCTGCTTATGCGAGATATCAAGGCGAGACAGTAATTGAACCAACAGGTACCTATGGATAGCTAGTCAGGCATGGTACTTTCACGCAACACAAGTACGTCACTAGGGCCTGGTTGAATTCAGCTTTTCATATCTGTCTTGTGGTCATATACATAAATTGGCAGCATACGACGGCACTTGCAAGCTAACAAAGGCACCTTTAGAGGACAGCAATACGTCGCTTAGTAGGTAGCTGAATGCACTAGAATACCCGAGTACCTGCAAGGCAGCCGTCTGCAGGAGTCAATAACACTGTCGTGTCATATCTGTGAGCTTCTGTCTCTGAAGAAATTCTTTCTGCCACACGAGTCAGTGAAGATAATAAGAATGCCCGAGTCTGCCTTTATATTACTTGCATATTACAACTATATCTGACAGAAACCCTTCCTACATCTTTTCAAACGCACACAATTAGGATAAATGGATCAATAATTATCGACTAAAATTGTGGTTTTGCATAACAGCAGATAAATATTTCACAACTTCACTAACCAGACAAAATACCTCATATAAATCTGCAGATTTGCTTGGAGAACACTTTCGGGCAGAGACACAAATCCCGTTTTTGCGGTAAATGTGCAGCTTGTACCGAAAACAGTCTCTCGTTTATTTATTTTGATTTGGGAGCTCAGGTGATGTGCTTTGAGAGCAATCAATTACCTGTCGCCAGTGGTGCGCAATGTATCATACAGTACTCAACTATGGATCAGCGTCTCAACATGCGACAATTCAGCTTTCATAACAACACTACAGCGGACCTTTTTATGCGTCCAATCTAAGGTTTGCAAGCGTCTTCTTCTTTATTATCTTCTACAGGGAAATCGCTTATAAAGTTGGTTCAAAACTATAGTAATATAGTCTACCATGTAAATAATATATTTACTCTAAAGATTTTAATTAGCGGATAACTCTTCCCACCCCACTTTGGGCGGGTGCTCCATTTAGTCTGTCTATTGGATGATACTGCCACCTTCCAAAATGTCCAATTACTTGACTTCAAGTAATTCAAATTACGTTTCATAAATTCAATTACATTGCTGCATTCTAACTATTGGCAACGTAGGCAAGCGGAAAGACTGTGAGACAGCAAGAGTAGAGTGCTCTGGTGCTCGTTTAGGAACTAAATGAGGAAGAAAATATTAATAAAGAAGTGTAAAAGAGACTGGGCAGCAACAGGTGGCCTTATAGAGCGGGAAATTGTGACGAAGGGCAAGGAATATATAACCTCAAGGTGGTTCCACGGCGGAAGTCTCGGATTTATACTTAGGCCAAACCTACAATTCTGATTCTTAATTCCCGCACTAAGCTAGTGAGCCTAGATCTTCTAACATTATTGATCTTTTTATGAATAACGGCGTTAGGATCACCCGAGCAGGGTCTAGTAATGGTATGTGCCGTAGATCTCGTTGACTACGCTAATTCCTGATTCCACGAAAGCAAATGACATCTTTACACGTTGTCACATCCGATGGTTGCCATTGCAACTTCTAAAAACCTAGCAAACCACATTTGAAACAGCTAGCATAAAACGTCAAGACCATGAATATGGCAGGCGGCAGAAAGCACGTGGAATGGCTGGGCACTGCTTCGTCGGCTCATTGTTGGGGTGATTTCTTTTGCGAAGGGCGACAGGAGGATCGAACACGGGCGAACGTCGGGTGCCGTCACTAGGATTTGATAAGCTGTTCGTTGATATTCCCAAAGCGTAGCCTCGCACCGGTAATCTAAGGCCGCTATAACATAGCCTATGGCTGCCCAATGACTGGCCATAACCCGACCATCGACCCGGGTATTACTTTCAATTCAGCCTTTCACCTGAAGAGCTATCTTGGAGATTGCAAGCATAAAACTAAAGCATAAATTTACAAAAACCGAGCTTAGAATTGTTAGCCAATTGTTTTCTGTTAAATCCTGAGCATTACAACTCAAACATGCCCTCATATGAATATTAGAGCTAAGCATAGTTCAATATTTTCGGTCTGTAAGAATGTATTTGCTGAAAAGCTAGAAGAAGAAAATAATCTTCTTTCGTCCATATTGTTGGTGAATATCAAGTATTTGATTTTCAGTTTTTTTCGCTCTAAAAGCGATGCTGATGTAGAACGCTCGTATATGTATACCTGGCTCGGAGCCTGGAGACTAACAAATGCCGTTCGCTCTTCCTGCCATTTGATTTGAATGTGAGAGAGAAAAATGTGTCAGCGAATTTCTTGATTCATTTACAGATACAGCTAATCCCAATCGAAGTATTTGCATGTGCGCCTATGTTAGTACAAGAGAAGGGTATTATAGCATATAAGGCACACACAGTCTTGTGCAAAGCACTTTGAGATTATAAAATGCATAAAGTACATAGAAAATTGGTGAGGAGTATTATACAAAATAAAAAGAGACTATGAAACCATTGTTTCTAATTTATGAACGAATGAAGTTAGGAACTGAAAACTTACCGTCCTGCACTTCAAGTTTTCTTCCTCCTCCCGAAACTCTAAAGAATAAGCGCAGCACCCTGGAAAACGTTGGGGTAGAACAAATGACCGCGCGGTTGTTTTCTTGTTACTTCAAGATTTAATAATGTTTGCTTCATTAACGAAATATATTGTGTTAAAGTCCTAAAATAATAAGTTTATTCGCATGAAAAGCCGTCTTTCGCTCTTTTATCTCACTGAATATAAAAATACATATACAGAATAAAAATTCCGAGAGAGCACTGTGAAATCTACACTGCAGAAATGCGCAAGCCTGATCGTTGCTGCTCCACACGGTACATCACGTTTGCTCTCATTATCATTATCAACTATTTGCGCTCTCGCTATCATTGTTAATGTCATTATCACTAGTTACAGCATCATTTTATTCGCTAATACCATCGTGACTGTAGAAGAAAAGAATTATGATGTACGTCTCACCATCCCGGGCGTAGAGTAGTTGCTTAATGCGCTCGACTCAGGTTCGGAGGAACAGAGGTTCGATTTCTGGTGCAGATGAAATTTATTTATTTCAATTATTCTCATGGTAAACAAATGGAATTACTGTGTGTGTTTAGCTAACCCTTACGTGGCACATTTGGTTAAGCGCTCGGCTTGGCATCCAAGGGATGGAGGTCAGATTTCTGGGTTAGGAAGGATTTATTTTTATGATAACGGAAGTGTGGGCCAGAATAACGGCTCTCAGTATCGGCCGTTAAAGGCATTCGCCTTAAAACTAATGGTAGGGCACGTGCTGGCTAGATCCTCATTCTCAGCCCAGGATTCTCTTTCTATCGGGTTGACTAATCAGCATTCTTCCCTTTGCGTGCTGTCCCCGCCGGCCAAAGGCACCCCAAAATCTTTGCTATCTTCCAATTTCATCTTCAGCCACTCCTAGAAGACATGACGAACTAAGACTGCAACATCACTGATCCGATATTGCCGCCCTTTCATCTGTACCCACCTTAGTGCACGCACATGAGAACACACATCTACTAGTGTCGTTAAAGGCGTTCAAGTCTAACCTGCTGGCGTCTGGTGACGGGCAGCTTCGGAGACCTCGTATACCGAATTTCACCTACTCAGAAATGTTTAATTGTTCCATGGTGGCGACACGTCACTCCATTGACTACTTGTCAAGCGTATCCTCATCATGTCGCATATACATTGCAGAGTCATGCTCCTACTTCCCGGTCGTGACTGTAGATCGCGACACACGTGTCCTTTAAAAAACTTCAAGAGGTTGAAAGCGCCAGTATGCGCAAGAGAGCTGCAGCAGGTCATAAGTAAATAAATCATATTATTGCCATAATTGACTATGTACAATTATACAGCCTGCAGCCACTTAACAATATCTGAGACAAAGAAACTAAGCAAAAGCACCTGGTATGTTTTCTGCTTTACCTCTATTATGCCGCGGAGAAATGTGACACCTGAAAATATTTTTTATGTTGTTAAAATGTTCGGGGACAAAAAAGCCTACTTCACTTCCTTGGTATATTGCAAGCGTGGATCAAGTGAGTGTTTCCTAGAAGATATGAAGCTAAAAAGCGTAACAAGCATCAGACTACTCTCAGCCCTAGGGCTACATGGATGGCTAACGCGGACACCAGGTAAAGGCAGACAGTTTTCTTTCTTTCGGTAATTCACCAGTTGCTTTATTTATAGTTTAATACTTATTTTAGGGCTGGTATATTTATGGGGTTTAACGCCCCGAAGCGAATTAGGCTAGGAGAGACGACGTAATGGAAGGTTTCGGAAATTTCGACCACCTGGGTTCCTTTCACGCGCACCGACATTTGACAGTACATAGACGCCTTGGTTCTCGCCCCTACTGAAAAGGTGCCGCCGTGGCCAGAATTCAAACCCACATCACTGGGCACAGTACTCAAGCGGCCTAACTGCACCACAACTATGAGACATTTATTTTAGTGGGTGTTGCATTTTCAGTGTAATATTTTGTCTTCCCAAAAATATAGCGAAGACCAAACGTCTCCCAAAAATTGTAGCGTGTGTTACGAGACCCAAAGATGTCAGCCTGGTAGGCAGAGTAACACTAAAACAGTGGGTTCAAGCCCGTATGACGTAGAATGGTCCTCCCAGAGATTGCTTGAGATGACATGACCTATGAGCCAGATAAGCCCGCTGCGGATCATTGTCAACGCAGCTTCAACCACAGCCTCGCTGGGTGTCGCCGCGGTGGTCTCAAAGCGAAATCATTTCGCTCGCAATGCGGCAATAAAGCGCCGCGGCGAACTGATCAACGCTATACGCGCTCGCGAGAGTTGTGTTATTGTGTGAGCCACCCTTCAGGCAGACATCTGCAAGCCTTGCAACACACACTGCAAATAACACATTTAGTTCATTGCCGAATTAATTGAGGCATTATGCCTCTCTCCTTGTGTGCGCTGCAGCCCCCTCTAGAGCCATCGGCATACAATATACCTGAAGTTAGTCTCCTTTACAATAATTTTGTGCCCTCTAGAAACACACCATGTATAAATTCGTTGTATGTACAGAAAAACTGAGAAAGTGAAGGTAATCTTATCATACGTACATGAGCGTCCAGTGGTCTTCCTGGAAAAGCAAATTGCGAAACTTGATTCAAGTTTTTGCTAGAATGTGGCAGCATGTCTGTTATGGAGCCCTAATATGCTATGAACATCATCGCTTGCTCATGTGTTCCATCAGCGAAGGCATTATGTGTAGGAAGAGATGCGACTGTGAAGAAAGTATGTTTTCTATTTGCTTGCAGCGGTGTGAGTGAATGATTTGAAAATGCTCCAGCAGGTATAAATTTTAAATTCACCGCCAATAAGTACTGCTGCTAGGAGTGGTGTGTATAGTTCGCGACAGCATGCATTTCGTGTCAATTTTCAATGCGAAGCTTTGGATGCGTCCGTTCTTGGTGTTCAAATCACGCAGCTTAGAAACGTTCGCTTTAAATCTACAGCCTCCTGCCAACCGAGGCTTCAGACGGACGGAAATAGGTTTTTTCAACATAGAGCTTCTTGTCACCGCTTTTAAAAGTATAAAAGCGACACTATAATTAAAGGCCTGTAATTGATTCTCCCGTCTGAATTACATTACCGACCGATGATTATGCAGAAAGCGCGTGTGCTGTTTTGAGTTTCATAGCCACGAAAGCATATCACTGAGACAGCCTTGTCCTGCGCAGACGCCGTGCGTCTTAAACTATAAGCTATCACCAGAGCTTAAAATAGATGTCAATTTGTCACGCTGCATGGTCCCTTACTTTCACGTGATGCATGAAGGTGTCGCGTTAGAGGATTTTATGGTTATCTACTGGTGTTTCAGCCGAAATTCAAAGGTGGAAATGCAGTTTAGCACAATGTGTCATGCAGTGAATAGGTAGGGGATGTGTCAGCACTCTTCAATTCTGTAATGACTTGGGTGAAAAACAAGGAGATGAGGTTAAGAGTACTTAACTTTGCTTACAAAGTTAAGGCTGCTCAGCGAAGGGCATTAAAACATATAGTTAGGCACATGTCGGCAAGCGTACACAAGAATAAATTACTTTTCTTTTAGTTTCATTGTCTTGCACATGCCATCTCACATTTCCTTCGCGTAAAAAAAAATAATCCCCTTATAAAATATAAACCAAGCTACTACTATACTACAGTGTATTTCCCTTAAGAACTTCTGTCAGCAGCTGGCGCAAGGCGAAGATGCATCGGCCCACGCTGGCGTAGTTTATATCGCACTATATGACTCCTGTATACGGCGACATTCTGCAGCGCACAGCTTTTTTAGATTGGATGCCTGACAATCCCACTAACTTTGGAAAAGGCAACACTCCTCGATTTATTGGTCATCTTATGAAACTCTCGGGATTGTTCCGACCTTGCTTTGGATTGCTGCAGTGAAATAGTGCTGCTTGCTTACATCGGTGAAGAGGAAATTAGGCCTAGGTACAAACGGGGCCATGCGCTAATGGACTAGTCCGGCAGTGTTATAACCTATATGGAAACGATATTCAAAGCAGCCGAGGAGATCTACGCTACCCTATATAGTTCCCAATAATATAGAAATAATGATATTTGGCAGTAGTGAAAAGTCATCAGGCACAGGGTTCAGAAAACTTTTGACGTAATAAAAATGGGCGAAGGTTTTATGGAGGATCAAGTAACCACAGATTTGTTGAAGGATGGGGTGAGATGTCGTGCTAGAAAACCTGGCCAGCCTAAAAACGCAACGATTGGTAACATCGACGATACCGGAATCACTTAAGACTGCTTACTTTTTCTTCAAAGATACAAAGAGACACAAAGAACTTGAAATTTACAGAACCATCAGTTTACTATCAACTACGCATAAGGTATACATTCGCTAACACAATCGTTAATAAAATCAAAGCAACTTTAGACATCAATCAATCAATCCAAAGATTGAACAACTTTTCGGAAAGGGTACTCTACTCTTGATCATGTTCATACTATCAAACCAGGTGATAGATAAATGCTCGGAATATAGCGAACTCTTATACATAGTGTTTATTGATTATTAAAAGCATTTGACTCAGTCTAAACATTTGCAGTCATGCAGGCATTGCGAAATCAATGTGCATAGGAGCTGGATCTGAAGATACTCGAAGATATCTATATTGGCTGCACAGCAACCATAGTCCGGTATGAAGGTGGTAATAATATTTCTTTAAGGATAGGACTTAGGCAAAGAGGCACGATTTTTCCAGTACTATTCAATATTTTATCAATGATGTTCCGGATTTGAAATTATTTGTTCTCGAGCAGTATAAAGAATCTCCCAAATGCCTTTATTTTACTCGCGACTATTAACTTTGATGATATACGTGCATCTCGACTTACCTTCTTTACCAAGTAGTTCACCGCGCGCGAATATCCACCGTCATTACGTGCAGTCACAAACATCGAGCGGATGCAGGTAAATTTGCCTTCGTCGATAAAACCGCCAGACATGCCAACCATGAAGACGTCCTCTTTCGTTTCGAGCAGCTAAATAAGGTACAAAAAGCAAATGATTTCTGTTGTTTGAGGCGAAGATTCTTTAATATTTGAAACTACAATTTACCCTTCACATGTACGACCTGATATCAGTGCGAAAGATTTATTGTAAAGACCAATCTTGCTACATCTGAAAAGTGAAAGGCGTAACAGCTCCAAACTTAAGTCTATCGTGCCACAAATGTCACGCGCAAGACTGCCGGGTGCATAATCTTAGCAACGTTTCGTGTGTTGTGCATATTCACTGAAGAGAAGTGCCTCCGATATATGTACAATATTTTGTTTTCTCGAGTTTGTGGCCCAGTAAAGGTGTGCTTCCCCGCGTGTCTGAAATAAGGCTTAGTTCACCATCTCTGGGTTTCAATATTGATATAGGCCTTCTCTAATTGGAAGAGTTTTATTTTCACAATTGTTCAAGATCACAGAGCAATTTTTTTATGAAGACAAGCTGAACCTTCACATAACTCTGAAAAACGTCGCCCTTAACCACCGAGAAAATTTAATAGTTTTTTATTGTACTCACACAACCTCAGTACGAAACGAACTGGTTATTTTCGCTCACGAGCTTCTACAAGACCACGATAAAAATGCTTTGATTTAAAAAAACTTTTTCTCGTAGCTTGCTTGCCGTAGCATGATGTAACTGAGTGTGTGTTGTGTAAAAGCAAACACTGATAACGGAGAGAACTAAGTAATAATTTTGTAAAAATATAATCTAATATTATTATTTTGTTTTTAAGCTTCTTTGAACTTTCGACAGCGAGTTTAGGCCCGAAACCATTTTTGTATCAGCGTTAAATTATGCCCTTTCTTAGCCTGTAAAATATAGCGTGTATTTTTGGAAATAAGCACGTCCTCTTACATGCCGACTCTTTACATCTCTCTCTAGCAGACATAACTGCGTTTTGAGCGAGCTAAGATCGTACTCTAACCATACACAACTCAGCCAAAAACTCTAACCTTGACGGGTGCATGAGGAAGAAAAGCGAAACGCGACGTCAAGTTCAACTATTCGATTACTCCGGCTCGGTCTCTTTTTTTCAGTTTTGTGCTCACTAGCTTTATTCTTCATTTCAACTGAGTTTCGATGTAACGTAATGTGCGGCGCAATAAGTTTCGAGTTTTAACCTTCTGTAAATAGGTGTTCGGAGTACTTCAAGGATGAAACTGATTGCAAGCCCGTTAACTCAATTTCTCAAGGTCAGCAGGTACATTTTGGTCCTTCAATTTAGTGTTCATAGAGACACAGTAACGAAGATTAAAAGAGCAACGATTTTTTCTTCAACGTATCATCGGCTTTATTTGAATGCCGTGTAGAAATACTGCGCCAGTCGGAATAAATTTCGGTAGAAAAAACACATCGGCCCATTCTGGACCCTTTTAAATCTCATGAGGAGATATAACACTCTAAGGTAGAGCGAAAGAAAGATGGCTGCATAGTATGAAAGAGCACTGAACAAAGGTTGAGGGGGTGCCTCAGCTCGCATGCAGAGTGAACATTTCGCCAGAACTCTTACAACTTTGGTTGCATAGCTTTATTAAGTTCTTACTGCGTAGCGACCTATGAAATGAAAAATTATAAGTGTGACGTGGTTATAGAAGGGAACAGCAGAGTGACTCTGGGACAAACCATGAGTTTATATAATCCCTGAAGAAATAAGGAACTGAATTAGGCATTGCAGGGCATATAAAGTAAAAGCAGTGTTATTGATAGTTGAGAAGGGTAGCAGAATAATTCCGATGCGAAGACAATCATTAAAGAGCATGACAATAACCCACGACGACAGCTGAAATGATGAAGTTAACTGGTGTATTCTGACCGTAGTTCGCACATGAATGATGTAACTAGGGAACTGTCAAAACATCCTTTCACTTGCAGTGTTCTCCGTAGCGTTGATGGCAATGGCTATTAGCGAAATTGCCTAATTAGATTAAATTGTAATCAGGCACACAAAAACTGGACCGCATGTATTCAAAGGGCACGGCAGCAGGGCTTGTACGCAGATGGCTCATCCGTTCGTCTTCTTTCCGCAGATCATCGCCAGCCTGCTGCTGATACCAGCGGGACATCAAGAAGTATATCAGCCTTTCGTGATCTGCCACGCGCATGTGCTACAGAACAGCAGCTTTTTGCCGTCTCCTATGTTGCATCCCGCGGATGGGAATCCAACATCGTCTACTTCCAGCGACAGCACACTCTTCAAGCCATCCACCGCGGCGCTTCACACTTCTCCGGACATAAATGCCGACAGCGAGCTACCAGTCACCAAAGGGCACGGCAGCAGAGCTTGTACGCAGATGGCTCATCCGTACGTTTTCTTTCCGCAGGTAAGAAGGCGCTATGGAAAATGTTTTCGCTCCAGTGAGCGTTGTCTCGTCGTGCTGCCGTGCCCTACGGTACTTCTCGGTTTTCTCAGTGACATGGTGTATCTTGCAAATTTACTATTGCTTTCCGGTGATGTAGAGACCAATCCCGGGCCCGAATCTTGCCGAACAACGTACTCAAATCGCCGCAGACATAAAGACAATAAAAGAAGAACGACTGACATCTATCGATAATAAACTAGAACGCTTAGCATGCCTTGAAAAGAATGTTTCAGCCTGCACCAAACAAGTCGCTAGCTTGCAAAAAATTGTAACTTCCCTAGAGCTAAGATTAGACGATCTAGAGAATCGGTCTACAAGATCGAACCTTATTGTGTACGGCATACCGGAACACGAGGAAGAAAATTACGAATCACTGAAACGCGCAGTAAATGAAAAGGTCATTAAGCATACCTTGCAACTAGAGGAAGTAGCTATTGAACGTATACATAGGCTAGGAAAACCAATAGCAAACAAAACTAGGCCAGTAATCTTTAAATTGTTAGACTTCCGAGAGAAAACTAAAATTTTGCACAACTGTCGCAAACTCAAACATAGTGCCTACACCATTAGCGAGGACTTTTCACCGCGTGTTCGAAACATTAGGAAGAGGTTGTGGGAATACGGAAAACCAGAGAAGGATTCCGGTGGTAAGGTGTCATTGGTGTACGACAAACTAAAGATTAATAGCTTTCTTTATTTTTGGGACGAGGAAAAGAATGACGTGTAACCCGTAACGTCAAGTTCAAACAACACAAAAAACCAGGACATCGGTGCACGGACCCTCCGTCCGCACCGCACACAACGTCCAAAATAAGTTTCGCTAATAGTAATGCTCGAAGTGTCATTGGTAAACTCGGTAACCTCGAATCAATATTAAAAGCTTACGAACAGGCATTTATAGGCATAACAGAAACCTGGCTAAACAAAGACATCAAAGATTTAGAAATTACTCCCCCAAACTACGTCATTGTTCGCAAAGATCGACCAACTCGAGGCGGAGGCGTTGCTTTACTGGTAAAAAAAAAGAAATCCCTTTCATTACACTGCCTGAGGTCGAAGGAGTTGAAGCGTTTTTTGCAAACTTTGCCTTAGTAATAGCACCTTCATTGTGGGATGCATTAACCGTAGTCCTTCTGATTTGAATGTTCTACAATCATTGCACGTGTATATGCAGCAGTCTGTGAAGAGAAACAAGGTCATACTATTAGGCGATTTCAATCTACCCGATATCAACTGGCACACACTACACCACCGCTCACCTTGCGCAGATATCTTATTAGACATCATGCTCTCTTTTAATCTAACCCAGATAGTAACTGAACCCACTCGCGTACAAGGATCCAGCTGTAACATTTTAGATCTAGTATTTCTAAGTGATCATTTTCCCAGTCATAAAGCTAATATCGAAGTGTCATCCGGCCTGCCGGACCACAAACTAGTATTATGTGCGGTACCATATCACGATTCGCTACCTTCGCAATCAACAAAAACATACAAAGACTACAGCAGAGCTGACGATGCAAGCATCATTGATACATTGTCTCATGAACTATCGTCATTCAGTGAACTCTCACATGATGCAAACACAGACATAGAAATGTTATGGCAGCGTTTCAAATCAGTTGTGTCACATTGCATCACTAACTCCGTCCCATTGAAGACTAAGAAAACGCATAAACACAACCCCTGGATAACTCGAACCGTTATCCACGCAAAAAGAAAAGTTTGCCGGCTCAGAAGAAACCAAAAAAGCCATCCGTCGCAACGCACAGTACAAAAATTAACTTCCGCCATTGACGACTTGAAATCAAAGATTAAGAGAGCCAAATCATACTACTTTACAAAAACACTTCCCAATTTCCTGAAGAATGCTCTCCAAAAATTCTGGCTTTATTTAAACCCTAAAAAACGAGATGAAAGACAAACATCTACCGATGATAACAAACATACTGCGATTACTCTGAGCAACTACTTCTGCTCCATTTTTACAAATGATAATGGAAAACTGCCCACAGTGAACTCTAGCACAGGTATGAAGATGGAACCTATAATTATAACAGAAACTAGAGTACTAAATCTATTACTAAATTTAGACACAACAAAGGACCAGGGCCAGATAACATTCCTAACATATTTCTGCATCGATATGCTGAGTGGGGGGCTAAATGCCTTGTTCTACTCTTTAACAAATCATTATCCACTTGCACCCTTCCCAGGGAATGGAAATAACCCCAGTACACAAATCGGGAAATAAATCTGACCCCTCGAGTTTCAGACTAATATCATTAACCAGCACAGTATGCACGCCACTAGAGCATATTATCTTGAAACACATAAATGCCTTCCTAGAAGTAAATGATATTTTAACCCCCTACCAACATGGTTTTCGTAAGGGCGTTTCCACCATTACTCAGGCAATTGAAATAACACATGATATATCCTTGAGCATTGATAACCAGAAACAAATAGACCTCATATTTCTAGACTTTTCTAAAGCATTCGACCGCGTATCACACACAAAACGTCTGGTAAAACTCGAGCTAACTTTGGGAACTGCTCCTGTTATAGATTGGATTAAAAATTATCTTAGTAATCGTAAACAATTTGTTGAAATTAACAACGAGAAATCTGCTTTAACTACTGTTTCATCAGGTGCACCGCAAGGAGGTGTCCTAGCTCCAGTATTATTCTTAATTTTGTTTAATGACTTACCAGCTTACGCTTCACATAATATTAACTTTTTGCTGATGATTGCGTTCTCTATCAGGAAATTAACTCCATTGATGATCATCTAACCTTAAACAACGCCATAACAGCAGTATATCAGTGGTGCCAGGACTGGCAAATGAATATCAATTTAAAGAAGTCTGTTCTTTTATCTATAACAAGAAAAAAGCATTCATCAGCATTTCAGTACACCCTTAACAACATTCCCCTTGGATCTGTTCATGAGCACAAGTATCTTGGTGTGACACTAACTTCTGACTTCCGGTGGAACTCTCACGTTAACAACATCACGTCCACCGCCCTAAAACAGCTATTCTTTATTAACAGGCGTCTTAAACTAGCACCACCTGAAACAGTTACTTGCATATGAAACACTTGTCAGACCGATACTAGAGTACGCTAATGCCGTTTGGTTCCCGTTTACTAAACAGCTCATTAAAAAACTGGAGGCATTACAAAGAAAGGCACTAAGAGTTATATACAATAAACACTCCATTACAGACTCACCAACAGAATTACTTAAACGTGCAGAGCTACTAACTTAGAAAACAGAGCCTATCTTGCATATACCAGATAATACACAATCAACTAAAACTGCCTATTACAAAATACATGCCGACGTCCTCGAACAGATTAACCCGTTATAACCTTACGCATACAATAGGCGAATTCTTATTTCATATTGATATTTTCAAATACTCATTTCTTCCAAGGACAACACGAGAATGGAACAATCTACACACGCGCATTACTAACACCACGTCCTTAGCTGAGTTTTGTTCCCTTGTTGCAGATGAACAATACCCATTGCAATAACAATTGTATTCCTTATTTTTATCCTTCCTTGTTCTCTTGGTATTTTTACTTGCCTGTTGTGCCTGATTCAAGTTGTGAATTCACTATAGTCGATTTTCTTTTTTTTATTATTGTAAACCTTGATTGTGCCTTGACTGTCAATTACAACTAATACTGATCCCCTCGCTGTATCATCCGTAATCATGTAATTAATATAAGTGATATTATCTGTGTTATTCGATTGTTGTAAGCTGCATGTAACACTCTACACCAGGTATTATTGTGCATGTTTTTATGCTTTAGTATAATATGCTCACAGCCCTTCCTGTTACAATCCCTGATGGCATTCACACTATCAAATAAAAAAAAAGTACCCAGTGAGCTTCGGTAAATCTGCAGTTAGGTCTCTGAGACACCTTTGTAAACGGGTAACTATAAAATGATTCAATGCTGAGACCCCTTACGATAGGTGTTGAGGCAGAATATAGGTCAGTAGCGTGTATTACCTTGTAATGCTAGTAGAAATTAGGCAGCTTTCTAATCACATATAAACTTCACAATATAGAATGTCACATATATAATATGTGACATTCTATGAAAATAGTCACACAAAGCAGTGATATCGATGCCAATATTTGCTAATTGTTCTGCAATAGAACACATTTTAACGTGGGAAAATCCTTACCGGCTTTGGATTATAGACGAGAGAAACTTCATGTCCACCAGAGATGAAATGTTTTGTTCATAGAATGAAAAATTGCAAAGCGTTCATTAGAAGTTATAATAAAATGTGTTGTGCATATGTTGAGAGATATATAGATACGAAAAAAATAGCTCTGCACACATTGCGTGTTTTATAAAGTACCCGTCATATATCATCTCCGTAGAAATCAAACGCAATTTCTTGCAATAATAATATCCGGCATTGAATATGGGCTAGCTGTGCAGTACGTAAGACTCTTATTCATTTTGAAAATTTTATTGTTTATTTTTAGTGAGCGAGGTAACACTCTTGATAAACTTTTGGTCCTGATAGAAAAAAAAGGTTTAGCCTGAATTATTATTTCCATTCATATACAATCTTGTACTAAAGGGAAGAACGTCTGGTGGGAAAATCATTCATGCAGCACTACGTTCATGCACCAAGCAACAATTATTTTATTATCTGAAATGTGAATTTGTTGAAATAATCCTAGATCGAAAATAAAATATATATTTCGAAAGAGTCGAATAGAAGGTTAGGGTTCAATCTCACGACTAACACCTTTATGACCAGAGTTCGAGCAACGTAGAGAGGTATGTACAAATTTTGGCCTTGAGGTTGATTGCTTTTTATTTGCTATTATATCGAACATCTTATTTGCAATAGCGTCATAGCTACTAATTTCAGGCTTATATATATATATATATATATATCAATATACATAAAATGATATCTATGTGTGTGTGCAAAGCAAAAATGGTTGCGTATGTAATGGAGGACGGCAGCAAACCCGTACACATATACATGATGTAGATGTATGTGCTTCTAAATAAAAAAGTCTGTATTCGTATATTAGCTGACCACTTCCTAAAAACCCATCACCCTCGTCACTCTGACTACCCTCCATTCGGCCGCGGCGTAGTGCAATGAACATGACGTATATAAAATCAGCTGTAATTTATTACACGTAATGTTAGGGCACAATTATTCTCTAGCAACCTGCGTTACATTTGTGTTTATTTTTTTCCGCCATTTTCGCATAACGCATAATAAAAAGACAAAAAGGCGCCATTGTGTGTACTACCGCAACTAATTAGTTAGAGTGATGCACACAAGCTCGACTTGCGGAAGCTTAGTTCTATCCTGTGGGCTGCTTTTTTCAATTTCAAGGGATAAAACAAAAAAAATATTCTCTCTTTTCGCCGATAACAATTATCTTACCACACGCTTGAGGATGTATGCATGAGCCTTCCGAATCTTGTGCAAATCCATCCTTGCATGCACACCTTTTTCTCGTTCCACTGCAAGGCCAACGCTGCACTCCAGGGCACAAACGTCCTGGCACTCCGATATGATGGTAGCATTGCACCTTTTCTGCATTTTCCCTGCATGCTGTGGAATCAAGAAAAATAAAAGACATTTTTACGCACCCTGTGTGAAACCAAGAAGCCGAGCGAAACTCTAATTCAAGGACGAAAAACCTTGCCTCAAACGAAGTTTGAAAAATTAAACCCTACAATCTGGAAACCCGCAAAATACTTTTCTCAATGTCTCAGAAATCAGTCCTCAAACGTATATGACAAGTAAGACAATAATTTAATTACCGAAGCTGTGCTATTGTCCTACGAAAGAACAATATGCAGCCTTCATGGAGGACTCATACATGAAAAAGACTTCCCCAAAATTTTCAGATCGGCACTACCGCTTCACCTATGCCTTCGGCATAACGACTGCATAGGTGCCCCGCCTTGCATTTAGAGAATGTCCCTATATTTGACGCATTGCAGAACAACAGTTTATATAAACGCTTTTCACTTTCAGCTTTTCACTTGCCTCTTGAATACTAGTAAATAGCATATCGGGACATGATTGAACAAGAAAATTACCTGATCCCCCATTCTTACTCTCCTAAATATATCTATCCTGCAGTTCGAAGCGGCGGAGACTGGTCAGCAAGTGGATACATGCGCCACTAAGTAGATGTACCTCTTGTAACGGAGAACAAACAGACGAACGCCCTGCTTTATTCTGTATTCATCGTCTTCTGCTTCTTCTCTCCTGCACTGTTCACTTCGTCGTAGCCTAGTGCATCACACTCGGCCACGACTGCGTTCGTCCTTAAATGGAGAGCCACCACATCTCTGACGTCGCATCTGCTGCACATGGCGTTTCTTTTTCCGGGTTGTCCTCCGGCGGAGCCATGATATTCTCATCGATAATGTTTGCTTATTCTATGGTTCAGCAAGTGGCGCGTTGCTCTCTGTGCGAGACTCTATGGGTAGTCGCCCCTGGGGCGTTCTTCCAAGACCTTGATGATAGTCATGCTTCTGAACGTTTAGCCAATGCCAATTAGGTGCTATTCACGTGCTCTCCTTGCGTACTACCCGACGGTTTTCCTGATCTGGAACTGCCCTCGTAAGCCCTCCACAGTGGTAACAAAATTACAGAAGTTGCACTGCAATACCTGTTGCGGCTGCCACAGTTTCCACCGGAGGCAATGTGCCGTGCACGGCTTCCCTGAGTACGCAGGTAGATGTGTGCTCGTTCCTTCCCATCGAGCTCGCGATGTTTCTGCGCGGACGTCACGTCTAGCACACTGACATTGGTCGCAGTAAAGCCCTTTTTTCCTGGAATCACTTCATATTCAGCTCGCTACTCTGTCCAAATTCGGCGAGGATTACGGAAGTCCTGTAATGCGGTTCGGTGGACCAAATGTCCTTGTCAGTGTCGGCGTGGTTGATAAAGCCGTAGTCGCCGATCATGTTAAACCATTTCACTGTTCCGCTAATTCGCTCTCGCAAAATATGGGGTTTCTTCGGGTGCTGCCTCGTATCCTGTTGGTGTTGATGAGCGCCGGAGTCGACCAATGCATTCAACTCCCCGACGTCGTCGACATGCACCGGCAAGAAAGGAAGAGGAAGGTTCTGGAAATTTCTGCATGAGTGGGCAGCATGCTGGGGTGCTTATGATGTTCCGGCGGCATGCAAAAACCCCGCACCGACTAGCGGTGTGATGAAATGCGGCCGCCCAGTGGACTAAGATGGACAGGCTGTCAATATCCACTGTGGTCACAATGAATGCGCGGGTGGCATCGTGAAGGCCGTCTACGATGTACTGCTTAGCAGCGAGCGCGGACAACTCGATGCTGGAAGCCTGAAGAAGACGGTCCTTGTCGTAAATGTATAGGGTGACGGCTTCATTTGGAGCCTGGTGCCGCGATCTCATCGTCGTGAATTCGACGTCGCACGCACTGGCTAAGGGTGTAAATTGGGCAAGAAGGGCAACGGTCCAGGCCGACCAAATGGTGTAGCGGCGGCCTTCGTACAGATGAAGATGATCTTCCACGACGGCAAGCGTGATGGGAGAGACAAGACGGAACGCCGGGAAGCAGCATGGACACACACGCTCAACCCACGCTTTGGCGTCATCCGAAAAAATTACTGAACTCCGGAAGCACTACTGGCGGTTGTGGCCACCCAGAGGACAGAAAGCGAGTTGCGGCCAAGCGCTGAAGTCAAAGTGGCGGATAACTCCCGGAGGATGTCGAACACTTCCGGAAGGAAGGCCAAGGCCGAATCCGTCAAGGAGGCATGGACGCCTTTCTTGGTCGGGAAGAAGTTCCAGGCCCCGAAAGAGCCGGTCTTGTGACTGCGCGGCCGATTCGAAGAAGGAGCGGGTCGGGTAGGACCGGGTCTGGCCTGATCTTAGTCGACTGCGCCATTATAAAAGAGAGCAAGCAGAGACACCGCCGTACAGTGGCTAGAATAGGGGAAGTGTGCGGACCGCGCTGCCAACTCTGAAGTTCCTCCGTGATGCTCTGGAGAGAGAGATCCAGGGAGCGCTGACGCCTGTTTACACGCCCGCTCACTGCGTGTCGTCTGATTGTCGCGCGATTAATGGGCCGCATTTCAAAACCCCTTCAAGGTCCGATGCATGCTTTCTACTCTCACTCTACGTCTACTTTTACATAGCATTCTTATTTATTAGCCAAATATATAATTCATGTCGGTGTAAATTCATAATTTTTTACAATGGTCTTTTTTGATCGGATGAATTATAACCCGCTTTCTAAGCGGCATTTCCCTTGAGTGGCTTTGAAATCTCCTTCGTGCAATCACTCCAAGAAACACTTGCCGCCAGTAAGTTGCGGACACGAGCCGATGTAAAAAGTTAGCTTTGCTAGGCATAGCGCTAGCGCTTGTCCACTCAGCAATCTAGGTATAAAGGTTTCTTATTTTTTCACGTGCTACGCTGCCAATCCTTCAAGATGCGCATTGAAGGTCGTTGGCTTCGCTTTCTGTGACACAGTGGTACTAAAGACTCTAATTAGGCCTCCTTAGTCCTATAAGCTTAGCTACACGTGGCAAGGTGTGGTAGAGCAAAGCTATAGGAAACAATACTTTTCTAAACATGGGCTGTAAACATTGCATGTATATCCATGCTTAGCCAACGTAAAGCGCCGCTGATTTTTTTTTTTTTTCACCTTGCGTTTTGTTCTTTCCCGAGCAGCTACAGGAGCAGTTTAGGAATTACAACTTAGGTATCGTTCTAATTTTGTTTTCGGAATTAATGTGTTGCTTCACTGCTGAGTTTGCTTGGGCCTTTTAATTTGGTTGTTTTTCTTCTGTGAGCAAATAAAAAAAACACCTCTGCAGCAGAAAACAATTTCGTTCCATAATTAATTAGCACGCACTCAAGCATTGAAAACATTCCTAAATTACTGCCATTTGTTTTTTTTTTTATTTTGTTTCAGTTCTTCAGCGGCATTATACAATTAATCAGGAAAACTCCGGGATTCTTGCAGGCTATGTTTAAAGGAAATTCTACGCTGCGCTCATTTCGCGCTTGTGTTCGATGCTGTCAAGCTAGATATCCTTTGAACCCTTCAAAACATCTGCCCAGGCCTGAACACAGGTGTATATATATTATATTACCTACTTCACAATGCAAGGTTGCCGCCAGGGTTCTTCAATAGTTTAACTTGACCTTCTGAAACATTTGCCGTGTCTAGCTGTTACATATAGCCAACAACACGTTCCTCAACCGGCGCCCATGGAGATCTAGATCCGCGATTAGGCGCGCAGTGCACGCTACGTTCGGTGACATTCCACTGATCTCATGAAGCTTCATGACGTGAGAGAAAAGACCATGCGTGCATGCACGTGAATAAAAGCAAGTCTATGCTCAGAACTGGCCGTTGCGTCATATCAGACTCCTCACATAAGGCAGTGGCCGCAGCCCCTTGATCGTTATACTTCGTCGCTCTTATGGCCGTGCTGGTACGATATGAGCACAGCCCCACCTTATGATTATTTTTCTTGAGACTGTTTTTGACTCATGTATTGCAAGGCATGATCAGAAAAATGGTCCGGAACACGCATTCAGAACGACCGCCCACGATCGTTCTATCAATTACAGCAAGCTTTTTTTCTTTTCAAAGAAGCTCGCAAACGGCAGCGTGGCGCTTTTCAATTATTTGGGCACACAAAACAGCTCTTCTTAGTACGATTTGCATCCGATTTTTGTAATGAGGTACAAAACAATGACTTTATCGCCGACTCATCACAAAACGTCAGGCACAATTTGCACTGGCTCAAGGAATGGCTAATGCAGCTAATTATTAGCATACGCAAAGTCATGCGTATATCTAGGAAACATTCAGCCCCACCGTAGTGCAGCGCCGATAAATTTCGTCGGAATCAGTCTTGGCATATAAATATCTTAGCGGTCACATTACTGATAATCATAACAGGTCGCTTAATACCGAGATGCTAATCGCATGCAAGGCTCGTGACGTCGCAAATTTTTTATGTACATTCTCACTTCAGAACTGTTACTATATAAACAATATCACGATGTAAACACGAGTACGCTTCACTAGCGTGGAATCATACTCATCAGAACTTAATGACATCGTGATGGTCCAGAATAACTCTAAGTTTTATCCTTGTTAACTACCAGCAAACAAGCAAGCAAAACTTTCATGAAGGCTTATATTTCCCTCCCATCGCTGGCCACGTAGAAATGTTTTTCGTGTCGCCTTTTTCTATACGTTCTACCATCACCCCGCTCTTTGTGATCAGCTCATCTCCCTTCCTATTCATGTAGCCCGCCACATTGATCATCGTCACAAAATATCGAGGACACTTTGGCGACTAAAAGGATGAAAGGCGAAAGCCCGAGTGCTGCATTATGCTCCGCGACTGTTGCGCATGTAGCGATGAATTGCTACGAGTAAAGCGAGCGACTGCTCGTTCACAATATGCGAGTGCATTTATTCAGTGATTACTGCTTGGCAGCTACAAGATCGAGCTCCAGGTATCTGCAGTTCTAGATTTACTATTGTATGGTTGATTTTACTGGGTGCACGGCAATAAGTAGTAATTGATTAATTTGTTACGGAACTGCCAGTAATAAGAAATTAGTTATTAATTAGCCAATAATTAGTACTTATTACTTTAAATTGTTATGATTAGTGATTATTATTACTTATTCAGTCGTCAATTATACTCGATCATTGATTGGCATATGGCCATATAAGGCACGCATTCGCGCATACTGTGGTGGTGCTCTGTGACTGGTCGAGACGGAATGACGTGCCACTTTTGCTGACGACAACGATGAGGCAATAAAGGCTTTGGCCTTAAAATTTGAATTATGTCTAGCAACAGAAATGCTTCTCAGTATCATTCCTGCCGTGCCTCACGTGAATAGAACCACCTTCTTGCCGAACACGATGGCATAAATATCTGCGAAGAGTTCCGCGGAGATGTGGCTAGTTTTCTATATTCAAGTGTTATTTAACATTCATGCACCAGCTGCCCTTAGCACTCCCACTAACCATCCGTTTTTTTCCTAACCGTGCACAATTGCACCCCTCCTAACCTGAGTCGTTTGGGAACGTTAAACTATATAAACATAACCTAATCATTAAGGAATATAATCACTCTTTGTCATTAAAGCTAGAGTTCTTCTGTTAATTAAAAAAATAAAGTCGGCTTCTCTGGAACTATTTTATACAGATACTTCCCATTAGCTCCCTCCCTTATTCAGAATATTTTGCAGAGGAGTAACAATGTGCAAAGGAGTAATAACTATGGGGGCAAATTTTCGAAACTGCTCCTAGAATTATTGCGCTTGCTCATATAGCCTGTTGTATTATAAACAAACGCTTGTAGTGATAGATAATCCATGTTTAGCCATTAGAAACATTATACGGACTCACCGTCAACAACATGTCTTTCGAGGCACAAGAAGAAGAGGGAAAACGTTATCCCTCTAAGTCGATACATGGTGCTTTTGCTTTGAAAGGCATTGAAAAAGGGAACAAATTATACATTGAAGCAGTTATCACTTGAAGAAAACAATCATGAACTCGCAGGTATAATATTGCGCTGCAATATTTGATACAAGAGCAGAAAATGTTGATAAGACCTCCGCTTTATTCTCGGCAGGAATCACCAGCCTCAAGTTTATGGGAAGAACGTTTTCCTTGCTTAATTTTTGGTTATTGAAAACGGGAAATGATTGTCCACGCCGCTGTTTGATGTTCATGGCTGGTAGTATTCCGGAAAAACGGGTTTCTGTGCTTTTCGGTACTATACACAAAACTAATGTCTTCCGAATGGTTGATGGTCCTTCCGCACCTGTGACGGTGAATGTTCCAGCTTAGCGGAGCCCGTTCTGAAGGTGCACTCGACTTATTTTTACCGGAGTTTCTTAAATGCGTAGGAGGAGATGAGAGTGTATGCTTGAGCAAGATGCACACGCGATGGCTTAGAAAGGGGCAGAAAGCCCTTCTATCATGCCGATCTCATCGCTAACACCGCGTTTCCATATCAAGACAGTCAAAAGCTGAATGATACTTATATTCATGCGCTCTCAGCTACAAATGCAACAGCGTACTAGCAGAGTATACAGGGATTAGTATTTAAAACTTGTGTGATCTTAATTTGTTCATTGTCGCTTTTTTCGCAGTTGTTCAATCCGTTAGCACCGCTCATCCAATCCGCCAAAGCTGCCGTGATGTATGTAGCGGCTCACATCATTCAGAACTTCCATCATTCAGAGCAAACACAAAGACAATAAACTACACACTAGTCAGCGCTGCCCCGCGTCGCCTACCCACAACCACCTTCCGAAGGCGAGCTCGTGAGGAGCACCCTATTGTACGCCGTTGAAGTTGCCAATTGTGACATATATATGAAGCCACGCTTGAACCAAGCAGCGCCACCATTACGGCGGGCCACCGTGTCAACCTCAGAATACAAAGGAGTCTAAACCTTGGATTTTAATCCCACCTAATGGTCTAATTGTCAGCGTGTGTAAATGAGGTCATCGTATTTGTTTTTGTGACGTAAAATAAACCACGGTCCAGTTGGCGCTCGACCATGTTAACGGAAAATACCTTTCGAACGCTTTAGACTCCGTCAGTCATTTCAAGTTTAACTGTGAAGATGTGACGCACTGAAAATCGGTAATTGTGGAGCCCATGGTCCATAAAAAACATGTGCAGAACTTCGCAGCTACCGCCGGAGCAGATCACCCAGAGGTAACTTTGTCATTGCGTACATGTCACCGTCTTCATAACATTTCTTCAGCGTGCAATAGATCGAAACACAAAGCCCTTTCCATTTTGGTCAAAGTGGTACCTCGGTCTCAGGGACAATCCTAATGCCCTCTAAGTGATAGTTCTTTGAACGTTTCGAGAGTAATTGAGGTGCACAGCTGCCAGATGGCAAATTTCAAGGGTAGTTAAGCAGTGAGCGTGTGATCTGACACATGGCGCCCCAGGCAAGAATATCAATTAAAGATATGAAGTGAAGCTGGATAAAACAAGGCGAATATAGCGCTATGTGTTTTTTTAATTTGAAAGTTCCTTTGCGGAAGGGTATTCAAATATCTCACAGCACAGCTTAACCCAAAGGTACCAATAAGCAGTCAAAGATGAAACGACGATGAACAATGCGCAATTGTCGCATTCGTTGTTGGCCACCGATACTGCCGCATCTCTGCGGTCAATTTCGCCGCGTTCATAGTGGAAGCACTTGTGGGGTCTTTGTTGTCGAAAAGCGCGGCCAAACGCGAACATGATCGAAAATCTGTGCTTTGCCGTACTGCCACCGAAAAACGATAGACATCATAGAACAGCGTCAGTTTGCTTACGTCTGAAAACCACTAATTCTGCAGATAAATAATTTTTACCTAAAGCGCTAGTTGACGAACTGGATAATGTAATTTATTTAGTAATTTATTACAGGAAATGTTTTGTTTCTTTTAAATTTGCCTTGAGTTTTACCTTTCCAAATGAGGGAATATATTTCTTTAGAGAGGACAATTCTAACATCGAAGAGACAATTAGAATCCCATACATATACTCTCTCTCTGCGCTATAACTGGTCGGGAAAACAATCAGGTATAGCATTAATTGTACACTTTGCTGTGAAAAAGGCTGACCGCCGAAGAATTGACGCGTTTGAATTGGGGTGCTGGCGAAGACTCTTGAGAGTTCCTTGGACTGCCAGAAGATCAAATCAGTCGATATTGTCGACCATAAACCCTGACTGCTCATTGGAGGGTCAAATTCTAAAGTTAAAGCTCAGTTACTTTGGTCATCTGATGAGAAGGGAGGCGTCGCTGGAGAAAGATTTGATGTTGGGAAAGGTTAAGGGTCACCGGAGAAGGGGTAGGCAGCGAACGCGATGGTTAGATGGCATCCTCGAGGCACTGCAGATGAAGTTATGTGATGTTAGGAAGATAGTGAGAGACCGGAAAGCATGGCGTGACATGGTCCATAGGGTCACGAAGAGTCGGACACGACTGAACGACTGAACTGAACTTGTTCACGGCACGTTTGCACTCTATCCCGCCTCCGCAACCGCATAGCAACCGTTTTTTTTTTTTTTAAGATGTCCTCTTCTTATCACTTCTTACTTTGGTTCCCACATGAGTCCTATCCTTCTTCTAGTGGGCTTGGCAGGTGGGGTACAGTTGATCTCTTAGTATTCTCTTTATTTTTCCTCCTCTCCTTGCGGAAAGGTTTTGAAAACTATTGTCTTGCAGCAGTATCCTATATGAGAACCCATTGCAATGCCTGTCTTTTTTCAAGAAAGGCTTGTCAGCATCGAACCTGCTTTAGGTGCTTGCTCATGATCACCCCAGCATTGTAGTTTTTCCTGCTGCCGTTTATTTTTGTAGACCACAGGATCACCGGTTCCACGTTCATAAATTCATACCTAAGAAACACCATTTCACTCCTTGTCTTACTTCGTTCTCCGCCCCTCTCCTCCTTACACTCTTCATTATTCTTAGGAAGAAAAAGTGTATGTGAAGCCCAGCCAGTGATGATCGCGCTGCCCAAACGAAGACAAGTCCACTTCTGTAAAATTTCGTTCGACTTGTGAACTGAGGCTCCCCCTCAACACCTGTTCAATGCTCTTTCATACTGTGTAGCAATCTTATTTCTCTGTTTCTAACTTGTAATTCTAATGGTCATTAGAAAACCTCTTTTAGTGAATGCAATTAGAATTTATTCGTCATTGCAAACCGCCGTGTCTCAGCGGCCGAAAGCCGTCGAGTGCGATCTCCGTCGACTCAACGGGCATTGCATCTGCTGGTGTTAAACCGGTATAAGAGACAGATTGGACACACCCCCATTACGTTCCCCCCCTCCCCCCGCCAAACAAACTGAGTACCACTCGCCACCGACATTGTCCTTGCGCGTTTCTAAAACATGTAACCCGGCCCGGCTTCAAAACCAACCTGTCGAGCACACCAAACGACATCATGGAATTCCAAAAATTGCAAGCACATCATGACAGTTATATATGTCGGAAAGTTCTTGAAAGTTGTTGGACAGTCGAGGTTTGCTTATAATAATCTAGTATTTTTAAAATAAACCTCATAACAAGCGCAAAGAGAAAGATATTTTCTTTCAATCGGGGTTCAACGCATGTTACGACATTGCGTCTATACTGTCAGCGAATACTGACCGCTAACGCGGTCTTGTTGCTTTTCTCGCTATTTCGGGCGATGGCAATTTTATGCCGTTAAACCGAATGGAATCGAGTAAGATTGATCCATTCCTTCATAAAAATAATGAAACAGGAAGCTTGAAACAGATGCCTGCCGAAAAACTTCATAACGTAAACAATCCCTTAATGTTACAGCGTGTACCTCAGTGCTAGTGGCAAAATAAGACGAAAATATTGTTTCACAAATTAGACACTAGAAAAGGTACTGCATAAAAACTGAACGCTTCGATCTACTTACCACTCTCTGAAAGCAAAATGGTTCCTTTTTTGTACGTTGACTCAACAAAATACCGGAAAGTATTCTGTAGGACGCAACTTGAAGCCCCTTTTAAAGGCTGAGGAACGATATCCTACTTTATATTATGTCATCTTCCATTTTGATTGCCTACGAAATACATACCGATGCAGTTGTTATGCGCGAAACAAAGCAAAAATTCAATTTTGATGACCTCTGTTGGCAAGTGCAGAGGAGAATGCTCTCTTGAGCACGTAAGTAAATTAAGAAAAATGAAATCGTCTGTAATGCACGAAACGGTAAGGATTGGTAAAATTATCGCTCTAAGATATATCTAACGTGTTTTAACATTTTTACAAGACCATCGTTCTTCGAAGGAGGCATTCAAAAACAAAATTCACTTTTATTTACAGAGTTTTTGTCGAAGCAAAGGCACCATCCATTTTCACAAGTGGCTGAGTAGGTCTGAGGTAACATATTTCTTTCCAACCTCTTACAAAATAGCTTAAGCTATGAAAATCACAAAACGTAGCGCCATCGGCGGATGCTGCATCAAATTAAGGAATATCAAAATATATCACAGCAGTAACCATAAACACATTAAAAATGGACAAGTTGACGCTGCTATAATACGGGGAGGGTGGCATCAATTTATTATGATAAAAGCATCACTTGCGCATATGCAGAAAAACAAACTCTTCAGACGAAGCATCCGTAATGCTACGATGTAGTGTTGAGTAAAACTAATCTATACACAGAGCCTCGGGACTTCGCGCAACGGTCAGCTCAGCTGTACCCAGCGTCCGCTCTTCTACCTCTTCATCCTCATTTCATCACTTCACAGTGTAAAGTATCAATACGCCGGGGTGAGTTGAAGCTCTTCCATGAGCAACTACAATAAATAGTTGGGCTATTTGGTCATTGAGGGGCGGCTATTAGTTAAGGTAACTTTTGAAATAACATAAGCAATGCCACAAACTTCCTCAAAGATGACGAAGAGACTGGAGTACATTGAGAGAAATTTCTGGAAGTATGCACATCAGTGCAGAGGTATCCAGAGCCAGAAGTAATCAACTTGCCCATATGTAACTTTGTAACACCTATCATCGTGCCGAGCCATAGTTTAACCTTGTGTGCTGAGAGTTCTCACACCAACAATTCTGCGCCTTTCCTATGCTGTTCATAGGAAAGGCGCAGAATTGTTGGTCAATATATCCTCCGTAACGGATTTACCAAACAAGTAGGCAGTATGAGAGAATTCTCAGAAACGGACGTCACGAGCGGCCATAAATCAGATAGAATGTTGAATGTCCAGTGGCGTCTTGCTATGCAGTGTTATCCGCGTAGGTGGCAAACGGCAGTACTGTGTCGCAATTTCTATGATGAGTGTAGACATACAGTGCTAGCATATCAGTCAAGGTTTGATCTATGCTCTCTGCGAGGCATTTGTTTGTGAATGATTCGTTCTAGATCTCGGTGTAAAAAAAATATTTCAGGTGAAACCAAGTCTAAATTTGTGCGCACATCTCTCCCACTGTACGCACAGCGCTTGACGCGGCGCGTGCGGCGTGCTTTGTTTGCACTTGCCGTTTAAGTTTGTACCTGATTTCGGTTATCACAAAACTTCACTTGTAGGATAGTGATTTGATTGTCAAGGAATGTCTTTTTATGCGTGTAAGCTAACTGCGGTCCTGAGAAGAAATGGTGAAATGGTTTTATCCTCGATTCTACTTGGGCCACTGGGAACGTGATGTTGATGCGTCGCTTGCTGCGGCTCCGAAAAAAAAAAAGGTTGGCGTGATGGTATGGCGTCAAACGATTACACGTAAAGATCGCATCCTGCAAGAGAAAGACTATCTCTGTGATAAACATCTTCAGTCAAAGTACTTCATAAAGCCTTCGAAATCAATTTATAAAGTTCTTGTTCTCCTTTGTGCGCCACGAAGAAAGGCCCTGGTGAAAGTTGTTACGATATTCTCCGATTGGTACTCCTATAGGTCGAAAGAGGAGGAAAAAGGATAAAAGCGGCGAAACGCCAACCCCGACCAGCTAACAAAACATTCCGCATGACAGCAGACTACGCTTCAGCTTCTACTACAACCAATAACAAGCCGTCAGAACTGTGGGAGGCGTCCCACACTCTGCAGCGATTCAGTGAGGGCGTAACTGTCCATTTGTGGTCTTGCTCTAAGGTATTCTCCCAATATTTTGACAACGTGTATAACCTAGACATCCAGAACACCATAGACGAGGACTAGAACGCACCTATCGCGTTGCTTGCAAAGGAAGAAGCCCGCTTCTATCAGAACCCTCAAGAATGAGGAGTATCGAGGATACTGAGTCTTTAATAACCCGAGTGAACAAATCACGCTGGTGAACCGGTTAAAAGAGCGTTAAGGCTTACCCTCACGCCCGCCCAGATAATGTTTTTGACATAACAAATTAATGGTGAGAAAAGGTTTTTCGATTTTGAAGGGTAGTGCAACCATTTGGTCCCATTGTAAACGTCTTCCAACACCTCAGATTCACAACATAAACGAACAGTCGAGAGAGACAAAAAAAAAAGGTGGTTTCAGCCCTGTCGCATTCAACGGCCGGAGGCCGCCAATACAGCGACCAGAAGGTTGCTGTGGAAAAGGGCAGTCGACTTCATGAAACAAATTTGCATACAATTCCGATTACGCTGAAGCAGGGCCAAGAACCTCATATTTTCAGACGAATCCATGTAATTAAGAAGCTTTTCAAGAGTACAAGAAACAGCAACAGAAGGATCCATTGCAGTTGCAAAATGCGAATACAAAACCGCAGACCACACACACAACATTGGCTGCTACCCTGCCTATGTCATCAGATTTGAAGCCCATCAGAGTATTCTCTTGAGGGTTAACGACGTCTCGCCGCTCACGTGTGTGTCAACGATAAAAAAGCACTCGTCATTGGTACACGTGAAGTGTGGTTTCGAAGCACGATTTTTGCGGCTTTCATAAGAAGGTCGCAAGCAAATAAATTTTTTTTTGCGTCATGGCTTACTCGTATTATATGCGATTCACGTTAGGAAAGAGATGCAGTTAAAGGCAAGAAAAGTAACATGTACTCGGTATGCGGACTTCGAAGACGTGACAGCAACAGGCCAGCTAGCCGACCGCGGAATCGTGTTTTTTTTTCCTTTTGTCTTAAAAGAAAGCTACAATTAACCCATCGCGGTTTTCATCAGCTCTGCATCTACGAAAGAAAAGCTATCCACCTTTTGAGGAATATCGGTTCTTTTACTTGACTGGAATGTTACGGTGGCCACAAACAGCTCTGTGTGGAAATATTCTGCACTAAGTGGAGAGTTACACTGAGCAGAAAACTTCCTAAATCAGGCTTGTGATGAAAGAAATGTGTATTTTGTCTCAGATGCACTAATTCATTACGTACAAAACCTACTTTTGAAGCAGAACGTCTGTGTAAACGCTTCCGTATTCTATGGGCGAACTATTACATGTATTATGTTGCTGACACCAAAAATGAAGTATCTTGAAGGCTTGTACTAAACTCGCTTGTTCTGATCTACGCCCTACAGTTACTAAGAATTTATGGCTGAAATTAGCTGCAGAGAGCTTAAGCCTGAACATCGCTTAAGGCTTACGTTTCATTCACAAAGAGGTACGCCAAGTGTTGAGGATGTACAGGGAAATGTCGCTTTTGCAATAAACGTCAACATCGGTCGAGCAGGCAAGAATTTATTGAACAACTCTCTTTTCTGAAGGGTGTCGATGATTATGAAAATGAAAACAGGACGTATTAGCAAACGCAATTTTGTCTTTCATCATCTGTATTAGACCTCTTTCTTGTCGGTACGCTACTTCTTCGCTGACACCAGTTATGCTAATATCCGTATCAGAGTTTTTTAACAATTCTTTGCGCAGCGGTGCGAGTACTGCCACACGATTATGCATTTAATGCAGCATACAGCTGTTAGTTAAGTTATAAGCTACTTGCGTAAGAGATGAGACCCGCAGGAATAAATGCGGGTTTTAAAAATAAGGTAATTTATTATTTTGATATATTGCCAACGTATCATAAAGGCATTTGTACTTTTCATGTTTTCCAAATATGCTTGAAGCCTTCTTTCAAGTCCGGCATTTTCGAAACATTTTAAAATACATTTGGAATATTGACCAAGACTTGAAATTTACTTCAAGCGAATTATTTATTACTTACAAATGTATGTTTCCAATCAGCATTATCAAATCAGCGTTATCAGCGTTATCAAATGTATGCAATCAACATGCTAAAAAGCCATGTATTCTTTATGCAGTTAAAGCATGCTCGTAGCATACTTTCAGTTCCAGTCGTTTTGACAGATGGTAACAACATATTTGGAAATTCGACCAAGATTTGAAATGTGCTTCAGACGAATTATTTTTTAATTACAGGAGCACAGTTTATGTATTACCAACATACTGAGATTCATATGTATTGTTACCTATTTTTTGTAACTACATTTAATACCAC
Organism: Amblyomma maculatum; assembly: GCA_023969395.1. NCBI lineage: Eukaryota > Metazoa > Arthropoda > Arachnida > Ixodida > Ixodidae > Amblyomma > Amblyomma maculatum. The sequence goes on along the minus strand of JAJIZL010019967.1, from coordinate 77,293 downwards.
GAGGCGTCAGTAGGGTAGGAGATGAAGACTGAAAAAAATAAATGAATAGAAGAAGGTTGGCTGATATTATGGCGTCCATGAGTCAGCGATGATTAGTCTGGGTTGCGGTGCTGGGCAGTCTCACCGCAAGTGTGAAATGTCGGCTTCAACATTGTTGTTTTTACATATCAGACAACCTGGGCGAAGATATGTGAGACTCCTTCCTAGTGATGTGAGCGCAACACCGACCAGGATCCTCCTAAGCGTAACCTTCTCTGCACGGGTGAGATCGCGGGAGAAAGTTACCACATACGTATTTATAAGAGCTTCCTTTCTTGATAAAAGGAGGGTAGCGTCGTGCACATCAAGGAGCCGTCGTAATGATGAGTCTTGGATCACGAGGCGGGTCACTAAACCTGCGTGGCTTAGGGAAGGCAGAAGGTGCAGTAGTACTCACTCAATACGAGCTGACTGCGGAATCCGTGCCGCAAGTTTTGTGGATTTCTTCATATCTGCTCGAAGTGCACTTTAATATATAGTTTTTTTGGCATATTTTAAAACTATATAGCGAATATTCAATAAGAAATTTAACAAATTTGTTTTGGTAGCTTTTGAGCACGTCCCCGATTAGAATTGTATCTCAAATAGATTGCGAATATCCCGCTATATACTCTTGCCAAATTTTTTTAATTTGATGAAAGGCGAGCGCATGTTGCTCGTTTCGTTGTACTGTGGATGCAGGACCAATTATGCTGTTTGCGTGGTCGTTACTCTCTCGACTATGTGATTTTATTTATATACACCAGTTACAGTGAACAAGCCTGTCTTAGTTCCGTAAAGTTAGAACGAAGACCCTTAAATGACCGTCGCTGGCGGAAAGGGAAATACAGCCCTTTATCTGCATCTATTGCAAGATGGGCTAATTAATATGACACGTGCATGTTTGAGCATCATTTTTTTAAGCCTATCATGGCTGGAATGCGCCTGACAGCTTTGGATTGTACCAGATCTTGAGTTATGCTTTTTGCGACATATGCAAAGATCGCTGGAAACTTTCCCAGCGTCGGCTCTTCGGTGGTTCTCTGCTACCGTGGGCGTAATTTTCGCTAAACACTTAGCTGTAGCAGGAACCTTCAAGGAAATAAGTGCGGCCAAGCTTCAATAACAGCATGCGCAGCAGCGATGACACTGTTTTGCTGGAAACTAAGTATTATTTGTATTTAAACATTTCGGGAAGCGATGCGATGACCGAGGGCTCGGCTAATTTATGCACAGAGCAAGAAAGAGCTCGAAAGCTTGAGAAACATACAATATATCATACATTACAAGCGCTGTATGTTTTTTGTTTTTCTCATAGGCCCATCGCTCGGTAAACTACTCTCTTCCTTGTTTTATTTTTTTCTTTCTGCTGTTTATACTAGGCCGCGGAGCAGGCTACGCTCGCTAATGCGTAGGCCCTGTTTGGGGCCTGTTTTGCTGCTTCGCTGTAAAAAGTGCTTACTTGAACAATATTTTTCATAGGCGCCCCGATGGTCGATTGCGATTACGCTGTTGCCATGTTTCCCCTGAGGGATGCTAACTGGGACCAGTGCTGCCCCAGCACACATTCATAGCTTCTCCCAGTGCATCGCGGATGCCAGCAACACACCCATCGCCAAAGAGGAAATCCCGGCTTTTTTCTCCCATCTTACCAGTGCAACCAGTGTCTTCCCGTCACTGCTCCAGGGAATATCACAGACTTTTAGCGTCCCCAGCAAATCCAATGCAAAACCAGCTTCAAACACTTTGAAGACCTCTGGCACTGCATGGTTATACACAAACACGACACACCCTCAAGAGAATTAAACCAAGACGTTCACACCGATGATGCGCTCGTTACCAACTGCCTGTTATTTGTGTTACGAAGAAGAAAAATGTGGGGCAAACAGGCCGATGCCTCAATGAAAGGCTAAGGTACCTTAGAAATTCGCGTGCCGCATTGTCGGCTCCACCCATTGCTCTCGTTGTAAAACGGCAGGCGATCAACAGGACTTGAGGGATACCCATTGTGTAACAAGGTTCACCGAAACCAAGGCGCTGGCAGGCGCAAAAGACAGTTTTAAAAGACAGATTATCGAAGCATTCAGATGATTTCGGAGGAAGAAGGGTAATGCGTGAGTGTTCCGTCGGTGGCACTCACCAAATAGCAGCCTCTTGTTAAAGGACACAGACCAAAGATCAATTTTAGTACAAAAGGGGTTCTAATTAGTTTCTTGTTTTCGCCGTTCATCTTGCGCATTATTTCTCGCACTAATTCATCTAATTTGCACATTTTTGTTATGGAAACAATGTTTTTCCCAGGACCCACTCTTCGCACTCCTCCGAATATATTGTCACTTCAATTAGCTTCTGAATGTGATTAGACTTATGATCCTTGGAAAGCAATTTTAGATTAACCACACTTTGTTTTGCTCCTATTTTATTTCACAGGAATCTTCATTTCATCACAAGTGCAAAGTGTTTGGAATATTTTTCCTGAAGCGGGAATTAATCTTGAACCTGCAGCTATGATTATCTTCATGGGTACAAAATTATCCTCATCTACGACTAAAATTGCGAGATCTGCATGTCATATTACAGAATTTTCTTTAAGCACGTCCAAGATAATTTAGCAAAATTTATCGGCGGGATCGGACACAAAGACCTGAGCGAGAACTTTTCATTTGCAGGAGATCGGGGAAATGATTATTTATAAAATGATTTTGAATTATGTCCTATGTGTAATGCATAGATAGTCGAGGTAATGCGAATAATAAATCTATAAAATATTGCGCTATATTTTCTGTTCTGAAATGCGATCAAAGTGACTTACAATAACAGTCCGAGTTAATCTTAGACTGTAGGTTGCTTCATAAACCTAATTATGGTGACAGCACAGTTAACATTTGATGTTTTATGCATGGCTAAACAAGGAGATATTTGCTTCTTTTAGAGAATATGCTATTATTGTTATTCCAAATATTTATCGTAACGACGGGTAGCATCATCACTGCGAGGTTACCCTTGAATAGCCATCTATTTATACAAATATTTTATGCCGTTGATTCTGTGTGAAATCGAATGGGACCCAAATATGGCAGGTGGCAACAAAGCGAAAGCGAACTACAATATAAGCAAGAATGATGAAACATATTATTGTATTTTAGTAATCGAGGCATCACGAAAACATTTAGGGTCTTTATTTGAAATACTGATGAAGGTACATATGGGTATCAAGAAATATAAAAGTAAGTTTAGTACGACGGGAATGCGATAAGACGCGACACTAGGGTAGCAATGTTAAACAAGTAGCATTCTTTATCTCGAGACATAAAATTGTTCATACTTGTTATAGTATGCCGAACCAGGCAAGAATTTTTCTTCATGCGTAATTGACCTTGTGCTGAAACTGCAGAGTATGAGTTGATAATCGCAATGTCATTCACTAACAGAAGGCACAACAGCAAAGACCAGTGATAAATTCAACATATGACAAGAACCGTGACAGCCTTACAGTGGTACTGCCCGAACAGTTTCCTTTGCGGAAGAAAATACTCAACGTTGTAGGATTTAATAAACTGCAGACCTGAAACAACTAGTTCAAACGACGATAATTTGGAGGGCAGAACAGCATCGTTAAGTTTGTGAGGTGTATAATAAGGTAAAGAAAAGAGGGTGTAACAAATTATTTGCTGTACAAAAGCTTCTCTAGTAGCTTTATGAAGGTCATGCGCGTTTCCTCAGTCCACTGTCCAAACCAGATCCCAAATAAATGTGCAGAAAATATTCCATACTTTCTTGTATACTTTGTCAATCTTTTTAATTTCTTCGCTAACAACAGATATGATAGGTGTATAGCTTACTTTCCATAAGAAAGAAACAAAATTTTATGAGCGTTCCGAACTGCATTCAGTTTTAACATTTTGTTAACGACGCCAGCGCAAGCGCACGATGACTCTTACGATGTAAGGTTGATTCCTGAGGAGAGAATAACATTACAAATAGAGTAGGGTTCATCACAGATATTTGCTGAATGGAAAATTATTTAAATCACGCATACATAATCGGCGAAACTAGAGCTCTGTGTGCATCCTGAGGGATATAAACTATCGCAGAAAGCACTGACTTTATTATTACATGAATCTTTGTGTGAGTCCGCGTCAGGTGCCGAAGTGTGTTCTATTGTTGACTTTGACACTCACACGCGTAATCCCCAGGCTCCTGCGTGCATGTAAGGCTCACGTGTGTAATTCACGCATTTGCATTCGGAACTGTCATGAGTTACTTTGTGCTTAGAGACGAAGGGGAATATCTGCGATCCTAACAGGAACCGCAGGTCTGCTGCTAGGCAGGACGAAGCACACAAGGCTGAGGATTGTGCGCCCTGTATTCCTGGCTCTCATGCGTGCGGCTGACTACCTACCTAGGTAGAAGAGTTCGGGGCCACATAATACAAAGCAATTAAGTTTGCGCTCTTTCCTTATGCGTGCCCGGCTGCTAACGAGGCAATCTTCTTAACAGGACTGCCACGTTCCTCGTTCTTAACACTTGTTTCTAAGCTGCTGCGCGCCTCTCGAACAGAGACAAATTAAAAGGCCCTTGCTGATCGCCGATTACAAGTCGCATTACTGCAACAATCTAGCATTTAACACTGGCTAGAGATGCAGAAAGTGCGACTGATAGGGTACTGTCGATGTTCTTGTCCATCGCAGCTTTCAGTGTGAGCATGAGTGTTCGTATCTTAACTGAACCGGCGTAGACGATATCATCAAGGCTAATAGGGTAGCTGTCAGGCGGAGCTGTGGCAAATGTCAGTCACCTATGAAGCCCTTTTAAAATAATGACCTGTTCTGCTCGATGCTCGTTCCTCAATATGGACACGTCCTCAAATACAAAGCGCTTGAGGTTGTTTGGAGGCGATGGTGCACCTGGTCCAGTACTGAGAGTTCCTTAAAGGCAGGAAATGAGTACAAGTCAACAAATTCCTCATGTAGAATTAGGAACCACTAATATAAGCAGGAGAGATATGTAAAGCTGTCACTAACGTCGACGACGAGAATAGTTTTACGGTCGAAAGTAAAATAAAGTAATTATTTATATTAATTACGACAGTAACTACAGCCATTGTTCGGATACTGAGAGTCCATTCAAGATATATTACAACATTTCAGTATTATGTTTCAGCACATGACATAGATGCTTTCTTTTCTTTTGTCTTTAACATTCCATCTTTTGGCTAGATGAAATTATTTCGCTTTCGTTTGATGGAATTCACAGATCATCACATACTCAAAAATATGATACGTAACGTTTTGATAAGAAACCAGCTCAGATGATTTCATTCATTTAAATATCGTGCAACGTTGCCCTGACGGGCATATTCTAGTTGTGACGTGGGATTTGACGGCTCGAGGCATGCGCGAGACGTATATATACTTCTTAGTGCAATAGTACAGCAGTGAAATAATGTTTTGTGCACAAACAGTCAAGGAGGGCATATTCGAGTGTCACGGATCACTATAAATTGTTAAGGGTGCTGTGAATAAGAAGAAAAAGTGTCATTGCTGGTGCTGTTCCAACCCAGCCCGAGCGATACATTGTAAATGACACATAATGTAATATAAAAGATTCCAAAGTTGCATTTCTTGTAGGCACTTCCTTAATACTGTAAACTAAACTCTGCCATTTTGATTGGTAAAACGTACGTTTTTATGGCTACAGCATTGCGCGTGAGGATTTTATTCTTTGGCATGCTACAGCATTGTTAGACACAAGCATGAACTTGAGCCGTAACTTTTGAGCATATTATTATTTTTATTGCATTGAGTCAGAGTACCTTATGCTAACTTTTGCAAAGCATTTAAAAAAGAATTTTAGTACTACGTAAACACTACACATCACCTTACTGTAATATAATGTACTGCACTATTTATGTTATGCTATAAGATAGTACACAATTTTATAATATATTACGCGATACACTATTATGCAATACTACAATATAATATACAGGCATGTGAAGAACGTTATCAGGTGACACATTTAGACAAAAGTATCACTCACTGTTTTGTTCCTGCGACGTCTCCCAACAAAGATTTCTATAAGAAGGCTTGCTGCCGCAGCTCCTAGGATGACAAGTAAGCATAAAGTAGTCGAAATTCCATGCTCCAAATGCCTTCCGCACTGTCATCGCGAGCACCATACCGCAATTCACTGATGCTGTCCTGTTTTTCACTAATACGGAGAGCAGATTCGAATGATCTTCGCAGCAACTCCGGATACTCATTCACAAATGGATAGTTCTTTCTGACAGGCGTTATGCCCAAGATGAGCTTCAGTGGTTCAACCGACTCCACGGCTCGGGGCGCGAACTTTCTGACCCCATTTCTTTGCATGATCGATCAAGCAAACATGGTCTTCCATTTCGGCGCAGCGGAGACAGTCTACGAAGGTTTTGCCTCGAATCCTTTTTCAGCCTTCTGTTTCTATAACTGAGCGCTGAACTTTGTGTGCAGTTTAGTGCCGGTGAAATGTTTCTCCAAGTCGTATCAACGGCTGAATTTGGGGCCACGCAGAGAGGACTTCAGCTGTCGAGCGCGTCCTCCATTTCGTTGGGGGTGTCCATACTGTCTGGAGAGGATGGAACAATGAGCCGTGAAGTCATTTCACTCCTGATATAATTTGACAGTGGAAGAATGAGGAGTAGCCACACTTCATATATAAGGCTTCTAGTGTGAGCCCAGCGCCTGGCGGCTGGTATGAGAGCAGAAGTGGCAAGTAAGGAGCCAACGAGAAATATCCCCTAGTCCATAGTAGAGGAGACGGAACAAAACCAAAATTCTGTAAAATCTGCCAGTGCAAGCGTGAGCAAAGATAACACGAATAATATGTACTATGAAAAAAATGTTGAGAAGGTGCTGAGATTCTGCGACGACGTTGAACATGGACACGGGTCGCATTTTAGCTCTTTTGGAGTAAAACAATTCGTATGTGTACAAGACCCCAGGCGGAATGCTGAACGTGTTTGGTGTGTAGAAAGCCGCTCTGTTAATTTCCAAGAGAATATCAATATCTCTTTTGTAGGTAGCAGTAGCAACGTCTGATAGACTGAGGTATAAACGCACTGAGACACTAACGTTATAAAAGCTCAAAGCATCCTAAATCACTCTCGCTTCGTGACGTGTACAGATTTGAGGTTCTTTGGTAATGTCCGGGTCATAGCAGGCTACACGAACCAAAGTAATCTTAAGAGACGTGTGGTTCGATTTTCTCCCGTGTTTAGGATACAGGTCGTGCATTCCTGCGTGCAAGTGTGCTTTCTCCTCCCATTATTATAACCTCCTCTAATAGCAGGATCAGCGCCTTGTCATATAGAATTTTCAAAATAGTCTTCCAAAACCTGCGTGACGTCCGGACATTTCAAGCCCCCAAAGAGGGCTATAGCGAAGGGCATCGGCCATCGGCCACCCTGAAAATACTCTTGTTTCAGTGGCCAGGCCTTTGGTGTAAGAAGCTAATAACCGACTAAACTTCGAAATATAGAAGAGAGGAAGTTTTGCCGCAGTTAGGTGGTCGATATAAGTACACTCCTGTGCGTTGAAAAGCGTCACGCATGGAAAGGGATGCTAGGACAGCGGTCAGTGAACTAGATTCTCGAGAATTGACAAGTACCAAATAAGTCCAAGCGCACAATTGGCGCTTTGTAGGGGCCATAACTTAGCTATCCTTGCGCTAGCACGTAGGCGGAGAATAGATGAAGTTTGTAAAGATGTTGTTGAGACCATTACCGACAGGATAGATGATCGACAGTGAGAGGATTATTTTTCGGGTACATGTCTCACAGTTATGCAGTAGCAGCCTTAAAGGGCAACTCCGGAGGTTTTTTGACATTCGAATATTCTAATAAAAATTTTACTGTATATTCTCCTCTCCGTCCTGACGCATTCTACAAAATTTGGGCACCGTACGATAATCCGTTCGTGCGCAACACGACTTTAAAATATGCTGTTTTCATGGCTTAAGTTGAGACTATTTCTGCCGGCAACACTGAGTTTCGGACGTCACAAACAGTATACCGGCGTTACTGTTCACTTCCCGCATGATTATGAAATTGTGAGGCTTATATTGAACTACCTCAGACATTTTATGCAATGTTTCATGATTTCCATACGTTATTTTCACCATCCAATGCACGTACGAGTGTTTTTCTAATACTGAGTGTGACGTCACCATTTCGTCACCTGGGACGTCGTTTCTGGCCGTGAAAGCAGTTTCGGTTTCGATTTGCTGTTTTTCTTTTTTAAAAATACTTCTAATTAGAATTTCGAAAAACGGTTTTCTGTGTTGAAGTCAGGACGTGCCGAGGAATGTAATGCAATGAAAAACAGAAAATGATGGAAAAACCACCGGAGTTGACCTTTAAGACGAAGTAAACAAGGCAGCGGAGGACAAGAGAAATTATGTGGGCAGCCATTTTCCCTGCTGACATCTACCATATTTCACCTGATAGGCGCTTCCACATAAACCTTCCTCGATAATATCTCTGTGTTGCTAGGAGGGAATTAAGCAGTTAGCAGTGGTATTGGCGTGACAGAGAGTCTGTGTATCTATATTCAACAAACGAAACGCGCTCGCGGGCTTGCAAATCATAAATCCTTTGAATTGAGGCTCTCTCTCTCTAGCGCATTTGTGTTTTGTTGTTGAAATGCAGCAATACAGCTTATACACCTGACTAGACTTGACCAGTGCTCAATGGCAAGAAATATTAGCGCGAGGCGTTGAGATAAATGGTACTTCCAGCGAGTAGTGGTAGGGTGTGTTCTTGTTTCCGTCCCTGTTTTGTTACTTCACTGTTGATTACATTCTTCAGAATTTGTTTTTACTAAGCAGATGTAAACACGCTACGCAGTTCTCTGCATTTTTGCGGAAGAAGAAAATGTTTCGAAACTGCCAGACCTTCAGGACGATCCATAACTGCAGCCCAGCTTTAGTTGAATGGTCTACGTGGTGCCACTGAACAAGAAGAATGTTTGTTCCTGAGTGATATCGGCAGGAGAAAGAATTGACAACTTTATGTCCATACTTTATGAAGGTTAAAGGGTTCTGGGGTGCCAGGCACACCATCTAAAGTACATTGAGTGAGTGCGGAGCGTGTTGTGTTCAGTTCAGTTCAGTTCAGTCGTTCAGTCGTGTCCGACTCTTCGTGACCATGTCACGCCACGCTTTCCGGTCTCTCACTATCTTCCTACCATCACATAACTTCATCTGCAGTGCCTCGAGGATGCCATCTAACCATCGCGTTCGCTGCCTACCCCTTCTCCGGCGACCCTCAACCTTTCCCAACATCAAATCTTTCTCCAGCGACTCCTCTCCTCTCATCAGATGACCAAAGTAGCTGAGCTTTAAATTTACAATTTGACCCTCCAATGAGCAGTCAGGGTTTATGGTCGACAATATTGACTGATTTGATCTTCTGGCAGTCCAAGGAACTCTCAAGGGTCTTCGCCAGCACCACAATTCAAACGCGTCAATTCTTCGGCGGTCAGCCTTTTTCACAGTCCAACTCTCGCATCCATACATCACAACTGGAAAGACCATAGCACGAGTTATACGGATCTTGGTTGGCAGACTAATGTCTCTGCTCTTTACTAGGCGGTCAAGGCTAACCATTGCTCTATTTCCCAGAAGCAGGCGTCTCCTAATTTCATGGCTGCAGTCTCCTTCCGAGGTAATCTTGGAGCCCAAGAAGAGAAAATATGTCACAGCTTCCACTTCTTGTCCCTTGATGCTCCAGGAGAAGGAAATGGCAACCCACTCTAGTATTTCCTGCCAAGAAAACCCTATGACCAGTGTTGTGTTTAACAGAGCAACTAAATTTAAAATTTTTGAACAGAATTAGCATTGAGGGCTTTTATGAAAGAAAAAGTGTAATATCTAGGTGGTGACACTGAACATGAAGGATGTTTGTTGCTGAATGATATCTCCAGGAGAAATCGTTGACAGCTCGATGTCCGTACTTTATGACTGTTACAGGGTTCTACCGTGCCAGGCACATCATCTAAATTACATTGAATCAGTGCGGAGCATGTTGTGTTTAACGGAGCAACAAAATTTCAAGTTTGTTAACAGAACTACCATTGAGGGCTTCATGAAAGAGAAATTTTAATACCACTGACCTTTTATTTTTTGGAGAAGTATTCAATAATCTAAATAAAATAGGTAAAAGTCTTTTGTGGGATAGTTTTACATGGTTGAGCGCATAATATTCGAATGCAACCTGGGAGACGAGACCAACGAATGAACTAAAACGACATTAGTTCGCTTTCTTTGGCCTTGTTTGCCGCGTCCAATTTGGTGTGCTTCATCTAAATAGAACGTTGCAAATTGTAAGGATCATATCTTTGCTTCTCCAAACCTAAAAGTGTATAGAATGTTGGGCACTCGGCTTCAATTTATTTTTAGATAATTAGCTAACCAAAATCAAGTGCAAGAGGTTCGGTTTAGTTTGGCCTGTACCATTTAGCCCCCTAATGTACTCAATAACGCCTCAGTGGAGGCCTGCTGAAATTTCTACGGTATGGTGCTACGTACTGAGCCCCGATATTTGACAGTACAGAGTTGCCTTGCTATTCATCAACACCGAAATGCCACCGGACCGATTATGGGGATCGCACCCGTGTCGTTTTGACTAGATGCCGAGCACTTTAACAATTAAGCTACCAAAGTGTAGGTATTATTAACGAAGCTAACAAAACATCCTTTGCAACCAGGACGTATTCGTACAACCCGCAACAAGAAACGGTTCTGAGAGCATTTTTAAATGTCGAGGTTCTCCCAGTGATTGCGCCTTATTAACAAAGGAGCATTAATATCGGTAGGGGTATGTTTTACCTCCTCCCGGTTACAAACCAGTCGTCACACCTATAGTCTTAGGAGAATAATGCAACAAATAAGAATAGGTGAATTATTTCAAAAAAAAATTTAAAATTCATGCAATGTGACCAACAATAAATCAACCCTTACTTTTCTCTCGCTTGCCACAGCAATGACAGGCTCAGCGGAAGCATTTTAATTACCAACGCAATAATCCCTATTATCTATAAGATATTAAGAGAATTTTCAGTCGTTTCGTATTTAATGGGCCGTCCGCGGCTATAATTGAAGCGCCTCTAACTGATTGCCTTGCTCTCAGTATGCCAAAAAAACATAAAAAGAACACATAATGCAATTTGATCTGTTCCGAGGCACGTACGAATTCCCTACAAATATCTGCTGTCGTATATCTCGCCTCTTTGCTGCCTTCCGTTTTATTCTTGATGTACAGTGACGCTTCAAGGAGCTTCAGTGGCAAATGGTATAGTCTGTGTTAAAGCGGTAGTTAAAGTCCGGCTAGAGACTATAAATGTCGTCTAACGCTTGCCTATCTGATTACCGAGATTTTCGACAAAAAAGAAATCTGTTAAAAGACACTATTGGACCCAAGGAATCTGTTGTGAGAAAAAGTATGGAACTTAGTAGCTCTAGCCATAGCCGAACGCCCAATTTGCTGGCTGATACAAACTCTCGCTCTGTGCACAGCATATAGCAGGTCTACAACAGCTTTCACCTGTGTGGATAAGCTTTCGCATCCCCTAATCGCTTATATCATACCATGTTTTCTGCATGCTGGTACAGATTTAACATAACAACAGATGCCATGAACAAGGTTCTGCCACAACAGGCGGACTAAACATTATTTTCGGCCCGAGGTTCCAAGCCATGTTCTTGCTGGGCAGCTGTAACTCGATTTTGTTCAGTCCTGATGCCGTCAAAACGCTTCGAAAGGGTGATTGAAATTACTGTCATTGTAGGCAGTTTGAGAAAAATATATTTCTATCAATGGACCACCCACTAGATTTTCGTTTGAACTTGGTTTATGGAGTTTAATATCCCAATGCCACTCAGGCTATTAGACGCTGCACTGAAGTTCGTAGGAAATTTCGACTACCTGGGTTCTTAACCTGTAAACACATCGCAGAGCAGACGGGTGCCCTGCTTTTTGCCTCCGTCGAAAAACGGCAGCCGCGGTCGGATTTCAAACGCGCATCTATGTGCACAGCTGTTGTATGCCGCAACTACTGCAACATAGCTGCATGTCCCACATAGAAGGGTACGTGGTAGTACAGCGGTATGCGCTGACAGTTAACATTCAATGTGCGGTGAAAAGAGAGGTTTTTTCGTTATAGATTTTCTAGAGACATGGCGAAATCTTTCTGGCAAGTACAAGAAATATTCGCCTTACTTTCCCATAACAGAATATGTTCCTCTGAATCATGCCGTTAAATTTATGCACAAGCTCCACCCAGTAACCGTGCGACCATCTAAAGATTAGCTTTGAATTTATGTTGGCTATGTCTGGAAAACTCTTGCTCGTGACTAAAGCCGCGTTATTATTTTCGCTTGGCGATAACGAAGTCTGCAAGAACACGTTGGGTATATATGTCGCAGTGTGTATGCCGCACGTCGCAGTGTCTACAATTGCATCGGCAGCGCAAATGTGCGTAGGGTTTACCACATCATCTTGTTTATTCACAATGCTTGCAAACTTTCCAACAGTACTGAAAATGTGGCTTGGGTGTTGGACACATTCTGTCGTCGTGGCACCTCTACCTTTGTTGATATCAGACGAACGCAGCCATTAGCGGAAATATAGCATTAACCTCTCGTGCCCAAGAAAAATTTGTCAAATCAAAGGCGCATTTTTTCCCTTTTCTTTACGCTGTTCGCGAGCGAAATCACGGAGCACGTTTCGCACGAATTGGACTCGAGGTGAGAAGCATTCCATCCATACCTTATCAATCACGTCTTTTAGGTTAAAAGCATTTGCCAAAATTTCACTTTTAGTTTCAAAGCTAGCAAACCTAACATACAGTGACCTGGAATGTACTTTTTTTTCTTGCTGCTATTTTTTGGGCGCACTCTTTATGTTTTTCCTGTAGACCATTGAAAATAAAATATTTCCGATGAGACCGATCGTCCATGTCATTCAACAAGTTAGCCGGAACTGGCCCTTTTGCTGGCGGGTGCATTTGATGTTAAGGTAACATCAATTTTTGGACTTCAAGTACTTTGTCGCTATTTTCAAGGCCTTCCAAGGCAGATTTCACCTTTGAGAGACGCTTTTTGATGTCAGTGATTCCTATAGAAATATCTTTTATTTTAGACTAAAGATTCCTTTCGAATTTTTCTCGCTAGGCAGCTATGGCTTCTTTCAGGATTTCAAGAATTTCGCCGTACTTTTGCAAGCACGGATGGGCCTTCACATCAACACGTAATAGCAAAATGTTTAGCAAGACGAAAGGAAAACAACACAACTCGGCTTCGAGGGTGCCAGCAATTAAAGAGAACAGCGGTTCCCTGATTTTGCGATCTTCCTTCATCATTGTACCGTTGTTTCATGCCAAATCGGCCTATTCGTATTCGGTATGTGACCACATCAACTCCCATTGCAACCTGTGAGACCGAACCAGAATCACACACTGTATAATCGACGCTACGAGGGCGTCTGCAGCACAATATTGGTGACGGAAATCAGGCACTAGGCCCCTCACTCACCTACAAAAGATGATAAACGGGCGTGAGTGCACGCGTTCTGGCAGCTAATCCCACAGGCTTGTCGGTGTAAGCGCGTTATGTAGGTTTCCACGTCCACCAGGTGTCAGTGATGTCCCGCACGTGATCCAGAGACGATATTCAATGCGTATCGGTGGTGATGAGTCCGCCACGTGTCCACCAAAACTCGTCATCGTTCCCAAGCGATGTCGGTGGCAGCCGTGCAAGTGCGCTGACCGGGCGTTTATTACAAGAGATGATAAACGAGTGTCCGTGTTCACGTTCTGGCTTCAAATGATTTTGATGTTCAAGCGATTGTGGGTGCTGACCCGCTTGTATGAAGTTAGCCAATCTCCAAGATGACAGTCGCCGGTACCATACCACAACAGAAGGCCAGTAGCGTTTTCATAGCAGGTCAGCACAACCGATCGCCAGAGGCAGCCACGAAGCCACCAGAAAGCAATAGTGGCAGTAATACGAAGCACTCCATCACAGTTCTTTGTGAAAACCGGAGAAATATGGGTAATGCGGGTAACCTACACTGACCCAATGAAGCCCCAAGTGCATGCTGCACCCATTCGCCCATAGATGCTTGCTAATAAAAAGTTTCTTTCAACACTGAATATAAATAAAATGTGTGGCCGCGTTCCTCAGACAAGACGGTGTGTGCTGCGAGCAATACTGAAGTGTCGAGAGTACTATGCAAATATTGTCTAAAATAGCGATGGGAGCATTTGCGGCAATGACTGCCTCTGAAGTGCTTACGTCTGCCTCCTCGTGAGAAAGTGGTGCCAAGGCACAAATGGTCTTCCACCCTTTAATGCCAGCATCCACTCTCAGTCAGTATTACGTAGTCCAACTGAGCAGAAAAAAATACTCATCTTCAGTGGCTGCACGCATATGTCCTAAATTGCACAGATGTAATTGCTCGGCAAGCCTCATCGAGATTTGTAGCGCGATAGTGGGGAGCCTCGAGTGGGTTTAATCCATCGGTTCCTAATGGACCAATTTTGACGTTTGTGGGCAGCCACTCGTAACCGAGAGTGGCTCGCGTTGCAAACCAGCATTTATCTGTAGCTAAAAATAGAAAAAGAGGGCGCTACGCCTTAGAGCCAACTATATGCTACATGAGACATCTGATTAGCAGATAATAGCAACCTCAATCTCACTTGCTCTTTTGAGAGGAAACAATCTCAATCACCAACATTCTAGACCGTTAAGGAACATTTGAGATAATATAATGCAAAATAGTTTATGAACAGCAAAAATCTTGTTGGAAAGTAATTTCCCCTTCTTCAGGGGTTTTATGTTACTCTTTAAGGGTAACATGGGAAAGTTAGGAGTGCTATTGGCCTCGGTATTGAGCAGAGTCGCCACCTAGCGGCAGAGCGGGGAAGCCTACCCAGTGTGGATACGTGTTCGCGGCACGTGTCAGCCGGCAGTGATTTACGTGCGCGCGTGCAGCGTGTACAAGAGTGCTTTTGGTTTGTTTTGCGGTTCCTGTGCGCTTTTGCGCACCTATCTGTCACTTGCAAAAGAAATGTGACCAGGCTATTACCCCACACTCCATTAGAAAAAATGCTTGTCCATATCGAGTATGTCATACTGGAAAGGACATCATCAGTCGCGGTCTTCGGCGCTTGAGATTGTTTGACAAGCGGTGCCTCAACGAAGCGGCGCTGTCGTTAGGCTCCATGTAAAGCAAAACAGGTTGCTGCCGTCCATATAGCTTAATGCCAATGCTCAAAAATTGTATATTCCCGTTTCTGCTTGGAATACCGCGCCTACTGAAGCATGTGACTGCAGACTGCTGCATAGCAAAATCCAGTTTGAACAAGTCACTGTGTGCTTTCTGTATCCACGTTATAGTTGACTGAGTACATTTTGATTCAATATTCATTTAATAATTTTTTTCTGTTTCTGTGGCGACGTCTCAGCTCTAGGGCGTTCAAGTGCTGATTTCGAGAACAGGGGTTCAATCCAGGCCGTTTCGAAAGGCGCTTCTCGGCTGCGGAATTCGACTGCACGTTAAACAATTTCACATGGTTAACGACACCGAAGCCTGTCTCTAAGCATCCGTCATATAGCCGATGTCGCATAACGCGTTCAACCCATATGTGCATTTCTTTTCTGTTTTTTTTTTTTTTTCGGTTGAAGGCTTTTGCGCATCCGTAGCAGGGGTAGTGAGCACATTCCGCTTCAGAACAATGCTCGAATGTTTGAAAAACAAATATCCCGCCATCTGTTACACTAAATATTACATAATATACATAAATCAATTTATATTGGTAGCACATTACAATCATTAGAACCTGAGTTGTCTTTAGAACAAACTGATTGTTTCTGACAATGGGAGTAAAATAGCTTCATACGGGCTTACCCACCGGTGTTTAGTTCGGTAATAAATACATATATATAGTCGCATAATGGACGGACTCTATGCCTTTCAGGATAGCTTTATATCCGGAACCTGTTTTGGAAGTAAACGACAGACCCGCCCCAACTCACTGCACAACAATAATTGAAGATATAGAAATCTTCACCTTTCAAATTTCCTTGCCAAAGCATGACAGGAATCAAGCGCAATTTTTACGATGTCTTCGCAACCACTGATTCATAGCTTTCACTTTAACTTTCAGTTCAGTTCAGTCGTTCAGTCTTGTCCGACTCTTCGTGACCCTATGGACCATATCACGCCATGCATTCCAGGCTCTCACTATCTTCCTAACATAACATAACTTCATCTGCAGCGCCTCGAGGATGCCATCTAACCATCGCGTTCGCTGCCTACCCCTTCTACGGCGACCCACAACCTTTCCCAACATGAAATCTTTCTCCAGCGACTCCTCTCTTCTCATCAGATGACCAAAGTAGCTGAGCTTTAACTTTAGAATTTGACCCTGCAATGAGCAGTCAGGGTTTAAGGTCAACAATATCGACTGATTTGATCTTCCGGCAGTCCAAGGAACTCTCAATAGTCTCTGCCAGCACCACGATACAAACGCGTCAATTCTTCGGCGGTTAGCCTTCTTCACAGTCCAACTCTCGCATGCATACATCACAACTGGAAAGACCATAGTACGAGTTATACGTATCTTGGTTGGCAGACTGTCTCTACTCTTTACTTGGCGGTCAAGGCTAGCCATGGCTCTCTTTCCCAGAAGCAGGCGTCTCCTAAATAGGCAGGGCGACAGTATTCAGCCTTGTCTCACTCCTTTCTCAATCTGAAACCAATCAGTAAGACCATGCCTAGTTCTGACTGTGGCCTCTTGCACTTCATACAGGTTACTGAGGAGACAGATGAGGTGAATTGGAACTCCCATCTCTTGGAAAGCTTGCCACAATCTTCTGTGATCTACGCAGTCAAACTCTTTCGCATAATCAATAAAGCAGAAGTAGATGGGTTTTTGGAGCTCTCTTATTTTATCCGTGATCCAGCGAAGGTTGGCAATCCGGTGTATAGTTCCTCTGCCCTTGCGAAACGCAGATTGCACGTCTGGAAGCTCCTGATCCACATACTGCAGCAGCCTACCTTGGAGGACGTTCAACATCACCTTGCTAGCATGCGAAATAAGCGCGATCGTGCGGTAAATGGAACAATCTTTGGCACTGCCTTTCTTTGGAATGGGGATGTAAACTGACCTCTTCCAATCCTGTGGCTACTGCAAGGTTGTCCAAATCTTCTGACATAATGTAAGCACAATGTTAACAGCGTCATGGTTGAGGTGTTGAAGCAACTCAGCTGGAATGCCATCAATTCCTTTAGCTTTGTTCTAGCAAGGCTGGCTAAGGCCCAATCAACTTCACTCTTAAGGATGTCCGGGTCGAGATCAGTAATCACAACCGTCTTTTCTTGGGTTTGCACATCCAGGTCCTTCTTGTACGTTTTCCTGTGTATTCCTGCCACCTCTTTATCTCTGAGGCTTTAGTGAGGTCCTTGCCTCGTTTGTCCTTTATCACGCCCAGCTTAGCACAAAAGTTTCCTTTGATATCTTTGATTGTCTTATACAAAGCTCTTGTGTTCCTTAATTGGCTGTTTTCTTCAACTGCTTGGCACTGTATGTTCAGGAAGCCATTCTTATCTCTGGTTATTCTGAAAATCCGCATTGAGAACCGAGTATCTTTCTCTTTGCAACATAACTTTTGCCATCCACCTTTCCTCAGCTATTTGCAAAGCCTCTGCAGATAACCAGTTTGGTTTCTTGCATTTCTTTTGCTTTGGAACTACCTTAGTAGCAACTTCTTGTATTATATCATGAACATCAGTCCACATCTCTTCGGGCTCTCTGTCTTCTAGATCTAATTCTTGAAATCGATTCCTCATTTCCACAGCATATTCTGATGGAATTTGATCCAGATCATACCTGAAAGGCCTTCTAGTTTTCTGCGTTTTCCTCAACCGAAGCTTAATTTTGGCAACAAGAAGCTGATGATCGGTGCCACAATCGGCCCCAGCCTGTTTTTACTGCCTGTATAGCGCTTCGCCCTCTCTGCCGGCAAAGTATATAATCGATCTGATTCCTGTACAGACCGGCCGGTGAAGTCCATGTGTACAGGCGCCTCTTGTGCTGTTGAAAATGAGTATTCGCTATGGTCAGGTTGTTTTCTTGACAAAATTCTACTAGCCTCTGTCCATCTTCATTTTGCTCACCAAGACCGAACTTGCCTGTAATTTCGGATATTTCTTCACTCCCGACCTCAGCATTCCAGTCTCCTATGAGAAAAACGACGTCTGATGATGGACTGCGGTATGAGAGGCATTGCAGGTCCACATAAAATCTCTCAACATCAGCTTCTTCAGCAGTCGTGGTCGGTGCATAGACTTGGATAACTGTTATGTTAAAAGGGTGACCTTGGATCCGAAGTGAAATCATTCGGTCGTTTTTGGGGTTGTACCCTTGCACTGCTTTACCATTCTTCTCTTTACTATGAGAGCGACCCCATTCCTTCTCTTGAATTCGTGCCCACACTAAACACATAATGGTCGCCGCAGTTAAATTCTCACATTCCGGTCCACTTGAGCTCGCTGATACCCAAGATATCAATGTTCAATCTGTCCATTTCTCGCTTGACGACATCCAGTTTACCTTGAGTCATATATCTTACATTCCATGTTGCTATGTGATATATCTCCTTGCAACATTGGACTTTCCGGTCGCTTCCCGACACATTCAGAACTGAGCGTCCTTTGGGCTTTAGCCCAGCCGCTTCATTCGCCCTGGAGCTACCAGGTATCGCCCTTTGTTCATCCCCAGTAACATTCGGGACGCCTTCCATCCGGGGGGGCTCATCTTCCGGCGCGATATCATTAATGCTATTGTGACTGGCCATAGGGTTTCCTTGGCAGGAAATACTGGAGTGGGTTGCCATTACCTTCTCCAGTGAATCAAATTTTGTTAGAACTCTCTGCCGTGACCTGTCTATCTTGGGTGGCCCTACACAGCAGAGTTCACGACTTCATCGAGTTTCGCAAGCCCCTCCGCCACAAGGCAGTGATCCATGAAGGGGACTTTAACTTTACTGAAAATCAATTGCTGGTAATCCTAATATTTGTCAAGTGCCTAAAAGTTCTGTCACATGATCAAATCATTGTCATTGAAAAAAATACACTATTAATATACCATTTATATACATCACACACATTAGAAATTCCTTACACCTTTCTCGGTTTCAGCAAATCATTTAGTCATTTCACAATGCAACACTACCAGAATATGTAGCGTAAGAAGTATCCGACGTGTTGCGAGCTTTGCAAACTGAATTCACTACCCGCTCTACGCGTGAGCAATCAGATTTCCTGAGAGGCTAGATTTCCTGTACAGTGTCGGCGTAATCTCATTTTTGGGAAATCTTTTTCCTGGTTGTCTCTAGCCAGAGTTGATGTCCGCTCTGTCTACGGCAACCCGCCGGGAAGTCCGCTGTCAGTGCTACATTAAAATTACTTAATCCTGGAGTCAAGTACAATATGATGAATCAGGCTGCCTCGATTCATTTAAAGTACACTGCAGGTCAGAGCACTAACCTTGTATCTCCGTGGGTTTGACACTAAGCTTGCCTGCCTTACTTGTATAAGACACGCGCACACTGTCGAAAAAGCGATACGATATATCATGTTCCGGCCCACGTATCTGGCCTGTGAGCGCCTTACAGCGTGCAAAGCGATGCCAGTAAATCTAAAAGGTGGGTGGTTGCGTGAATTATTTTCCTAAAATCCGTGCTTTTTTTTGGCTGCAGTGGCGACATTCACTGATATATTTCTGCAGTATTGCAGCTATATAAAGAGTAAATCGCTAATGTATTGAATAAGCGTGTTTTATTAGCCAACAAAGTCGCCGTAAACTCGCAAGCGGACTTACGGCGCGTGCGTTTCTTCGAGCGCCGCCGACTGCCGATCCACACTATCGGAGCGACGGTGGCGCCACCCATAAGTTGATCTCGAGTGCCATCCCAATTACCTGTCGAGATTATGCACTACTGCCATAGTACAACGTTTGTATCAAGGCATGTGTTATATAACCGTTGTAACAAATTTCTTAGAACTAGAAATGAATGCCTGAGGTTCACTTTTAGAAAGTAAAAGCCAAGCCTATTGACGCATCCAAGCTGAGTTTAACGCCTTAATCCATAATGATAGGCCTAATGTGAAGCTTACTAAAAATGGTAAGATGGCGAAAGGAGAGTAATATAAACTCAATTCTTGATGCAACTCTCTGCTGGTCACCCCATCAATGCCACTGAAATCTTAGCAGGCAGTGCCATACACAAACTAAAAAAACGACAAGGCGTAAGCCCCTTTTTTTTCCTAACTTTCTTTTGGATGCCAAGTCATGTGGGATAAGCGGCAAGCAGTAAGCCGAATTATGTGCTCCAAACTTTCGCAATACTCACAGAGCGAAAGTGAATCCACATAGCTACTGCATACACATAATATAACAAAGCACAAGTAGAATCGACAAAAACACCCGACAGTTAAGAACTGTAACGGCAAACTTATCTGTGTAATATCAGCCGCCTACGAATAAACATCTTGAAGTTAAACGATCCCTTCTTGGAAGGAATGTTATCTAGTCCTCTTTTCGCACACAAATAACTACAGAAAAATGCAAGCCTTCTTGTAGACCTCGTGATGATGAACTCTTGGGAGCCATGTGTTATTTCTATGTAGAAAATTTATAACTTCTGTGAAGTGTACACTTGCAGCATTTCATTATAAAAAAAAGTGTGCGCCATGGAGATCGTGTCGGAAGCAAGGGGGGAGCAAAAGCTGTTGGTGCCGACCGCATGGGGGGCGAAGCATAGGCATATGCTGGTTTAGGCGGTGGACTTGAAGTGACTTCGGCATACGTGCAACGCAATACTTGTGGAGGAGCCGGCGCGAATGCTGGAGCGTAGCTCAGTGGCGCAACGCCGGACGATGCAACTGTGGGCGTGGGGAACGGCATTGAGGGTGCGACCGGAGCTGATTCAGGAACAGGATTAGGGAGGACTTCAGATACATGCTGCTGGATTGCACGGCTAAGCTCCGGAACAAGGCCAGTTGTTGACGACTGCTTAACATATGGCTGCAGGGACAGTTGTCGTGCGACCTCCTGGCGTACAAAAGCCTTGATGCCTTAAGAGAGGCTAGATGACTCCCTCTCCGCGGCTAGTCCATCCAGTGATGTATGAGGCTGGCGAATCAAAACACGCTTCTTCCGGAGCTCGTCATAGCTTTGACAGAGGTCGTAGATTTCCTTGACCATAGTGGGGCCTTTCGCGATGAGCATGTTGAAAGCGCCGTCATCAATTCCTGTGAGGACATGACGTATTTTAACGGCCTCGGTCATGGTCGGGTCAACGCGACGACACATATGAACAATGTCCTCAATGTAACTGGTGAACGTTTCACCGGGCAGCTGCAGTCGCGACCCAAGACGCTGTTCCGCGCGGAGTTTTCGGACAGCGGGGCGGCCAAAGACATCAGACAATTTCGTCTTGAAATCCGCCCAGGTGGTAAAGTCCGACTCGTGGTTTTGAAACCACAGATTAGCGACGTCGCTCAAGTACAAGATGACATTATTGAGCTTACGATTGTCGTCCCAGTTATTGTGACGGCTGACCCGTTCGTAAGTGGTCAGCCAATCGTCGACGTCGTCATCGCTGCTTCCACTGAAGGTAGCGGGGTCCCGTTGACGAAGCGCACCTGTGCAGGTGGCGGGCGGAGGTAGGTGCAATGAAGCCGGCTCCGTCATTGGGGTAGTCAACATTCTGCTGCGAAGTTCCAGGGCGAGATGGGTACAAGGAGCCTCAGATTGACCTCCACCAAGTGAAATGTGGATTTAATACTTCGTTGGAACGTCTAGCGCTGCCAGTAATTCGGGCACAGCAGGTCGAATTGCCAGCCGCAGGGCACAGCTTCAGCACGAAAGATGGGCGCCGGAGACCAGCGATGGTGATGGCGATGCCGCAGCGTTTTCCGTTCTTTGTCTTCTTTTACTGTAGATCTATCTCTCGCAAGAACTCAAAAACCGTTCTGTGCAATCACACTTAAGTCACCCCATTCGCGCGTCAGAAAAATCCATCATGTGCTCATAGCAACGTCCAAAGGCTTCAGCCAAGTCCCTGACAATGACTGTATGCAGCAGCTAGCTTCAACTATCAGTCGGTGGGCCCTGTCGAATCCGAATGTTCAACATATTATAGAGGGGAAATGTTTTCGCAACGTTAAGACAATCATTGTAGTACCAGCAAATGTCAGGCAGGATTTAAAATACCTCGAATCAGTCTTCAGAAAAGCCCGCTCATTTTACCTGACACATTATGCTGACACAGTGACACATTATGCTGCACCGCATGCCGAAACCATGAATAGCTTGTTCTGGCTCCCTATCGGCAGCAGATTTCAGTGCATAGCGCCAACTGATGTCGCTTAGATCAATCAATACATGAGTAAAACTTTCCCAGGCTACACAAACGTAGCTCTATATGCGTTTTGCACGCAATAATGCACCGCAATTCATCACCAGCGGCAAACAAATGAAAAGGCAAACCCATCTTAAAAGAACAACGCAGTTCGCGTAGCCTCCAATCATCCGGACTTTGCTAACGCATCTACTTCCTGCCCACACCCTCAGTTGAAAGTAATCAGGACTGCTCTACTTTTCTGTAATATCACTGTATCATTGTTACACTATCTGAAACCACTTGACATCAACGCGGTTGTGTACAAAGGGGATATCGATATCCTGTTTCAGATCTGTACAGCAACGGACGATGCTCCCGCATGTTCACCATTTCACCTGTGGGCGTGTACACGCACGAAATATTTTGTGCCTTGGGCAGAGAAAGGCGACCAGTGCCCTTGTTTAGCATAATCGCCAAATTCAAACGCGCTTTAATATTTGCATTATTTGTCTTCGTACTGCATGTGTCTAATCTTGCAGGGGCCGATTTTACAGAATTGCGGTTCTCTTGCGTGCCCAGAGTGTTGGACTCGGTGATGTCCCTCGGTTTTTTGCCACTTCCTCTCCCTTACCCCGCACTAGGCGCTGGGCTTCAGCAGGAGCCTATTATATAGAGTGTGGCTACTCTTTTCTTTTTTTGTTGTCAAATTACATCACAAGTAACTGACGATTACGATTAGAAGTAAACTGAGAAGTCTCAGCATTCGTTCGCCTCCTGAGAGTCTGGACAAGTTGGAAGAGCTAGAACAACCGCTCGACGGTGGACGGCGAGTGCTGTGTTTGCCATCGTGTCCCTGTGTGTGCCATAAAAATCTGCCATTTACTATAGTATGGAAAACAATTTGATAGTTAATGGCATTAACGCAAAGCTAAACTCATTAGCTTGGAAACAAGCTTGAAAAATCATTGAAGATCAAAACTTTTGAAGAGTGCCTCCGCTGCGCCCAAGAAGGAGGACACATTTGCCTCAGCGACCACCTATCCGAATGGTACGTTAATATGCTCGCGCCAGAATCCGTTGAGTTGGTTGATCCGCTGAAGCTCATATTCGGGATAACACCAGTGAGAAAAAATTACACCTTTGCAAAATAACACGCACACTTGTTGCGATGGATATTTGAATCCTCTCTACGTATACGCACAACGAACGACAGCCTCAACAAGCTGCGCATGGTACACGGGATAAACATTTGGCAACGAGCTGGCGCCTAAACCAGCTCCAGGAATCTCGAATCCTATTTTCGTGCTTTCGGACTATCCTGGGAGCGGCGGCAGCTGTTATTGAAATTCTTCTTGGCCGCTGTGTACGTAATAACTAGTTGAGCAACGATGTTCAGCTCCTCTGATCTAATATTACTTTCTGCACGTTCCTAGCAAAGCTGCTTGTACTAAATGAGGATTTATTCTGTAAAAGTGTTATTAAAAAAGCACCAGTACAAATATAACGTTGCGCAAAGTTTTTAAAGCATGGATTCTATAAGAAAGACTGCCAAACTTGTCGTTTGTATATTTGGCATTCCTACTGCAACACGGCGGAGTGCATTGCCTCTCACAATGCTGGGGACTCACATGATTTCTTATCGGCATCTCTGGAGACCTTTAAGTACGCAGTAAGTGTTTGGAAACGGTGAGCGTCTCAGTGTACATTCCATCACTTAACTGCGAATTCACTACTAACACTCTTTTACGATACTTGCAGAAATAATCACAGGAATTAAACCCATATTTTTTGTATTTTCTCACTCTTGAGAGGTACATTATTGTGTTTCACATTGCTAAAGCGACACACACAAATTTTACCGGTATACATTCTAGATATAAGTACGAAGACGGCGTTATGGAAGCACAAACCGTTAAGAAAAGAAAGTACATCTTTTTATTTCAAGTGATGCTCAACAATGTGCTTGCAGATCAGACCCTTTGAGTATTTTGTAATGACGCCTTTTCCACGCCATTAGGTGCAGATTTGAATCATCGAAATTTTTTGCAATATTAAAAACAATTCCGAACTATTGCTATTCATGCATAAGCTCATTATTTATGAAAATTTTCACCTTGTTGATAGGTTTGACATGATATCCACAGTTTTTATGATTTAAATATCGGCCATCGGACACAATTTTATACAAAATGACATTTTGATTTCAACTGCAATTACTATGACTCTACCTGTCTGTCATCTCCTTTATGGAAATCCAGAAAATTGGTCTGAAAACCTCACGCCCTATGACCTTCAGCACGTATTATAAAAGGCTGCATGATTTAGACATATGCAGGTTGGCATGCATAAACGGGCGAAAGGTATTGCATGAAGGGTGTATTGACTTATTGAAAAACACCCGATAACGAAAGCACCGCTGTTAACATCTGCATTGAGCTCTAAAACGGTCTGACTACAACTGTAGCGACAATGTTCGTCCTATATACGCGACCCTTTTATTCTTTTTTAGAAAGGGGCCACCAGCCCTCAACCTAACCGGTATTTTGTAATGTTAGAGCAGATGACATGAGGAATTGTATTGTCTTTCTGAAAGTTTTATTGTCTTCATTTCTTTTTCTTGGTGGAGAGCAAACATGGGCTACTGAACTGCTGAAGTGTTCCAGTAGACCATCGCCTCTACTCAGCCTGTGTTTGTGAAGGCTGGTAAAAGGGATAACTGACACCATCCAACCGATACCGCATGAAAGAAGCAGCATGGAGAAGCGACTGCTGCTGCTAAAGCAAAGATCATCCACGACAATCAAGAAGGTTACTTAGTCTCATCGATATCGAACAAAGACGGCGACCGTAACGGCAGCTACGACATCAATTTCAGGGTGTTACAACGCTGACGTTCAACGCTGTCGACCACGGCGCTATGTAGCAAGCGATCGTCCCTCGATTTCCTGCACCAGCACCTAATACGCCCCGCTCAGTGATGATTTTCAAAGATTTACCGCATGGAAGATTTATTAAAATTCAAGAACTAGCCAAGGCAGTCGGGTTGATGTACTCACGTTAAGATCATTGTTCCTTCATGGTGTATGGAAAAAACTTTTAAACTACGATATGATAATTGGATGCTTGTATTAACGGGAACAGTTTGCAATCGTAACAGGCAGAAAAACCTGAATCAAATATGTGGAAACCTAGAAACGAAGAACGTCAGGGTTAAACCACGCAAACCTTCAACAACTGACGCATATTCAGAGATGTTGTTGCTCCAAAGAGGCCTTTAGGTTGTCAGAAGTTTTTGATTGTTTATGAAGCAAAAACGCGCCTGGCAGCGCTGTAGACTGATAGTCTAGAGTGCAGAAATAATACTCGTGGTATTCAAGTTTGCTTCCTGCAAATATTGCACTTTCCTAATGTGTCAGAAAGGTGTGTTTCATCTCCCGTTCTCCATTATATAAATATGCATTTACGGATGAATGGCCCTTACAAACAACACTGCTCCAATAGGTTGCGCTAGACGGCATGATTATCAGTTATAATATGCCTCCATTAACAAGATTAGTCGGCGTATTTATTCCAGAATAGATAATAACAAATAAACGAGGAGTCCACCTGGTCTGGTCAAATGGCGGCGCTCCTGTAAGAATATACTGTTTAAGAAGAGAGAAGGGGCAGGAAAGAGACCAAGAAACACTTCACGTATAAATAGTAGGTGTAAAACATGATCTATTATCCTGTTGCCATATGCTTCGGAATAGTGTAAAACACTCTCGCTCATAGGGATCCTCATGAGCTGAAAACGACGCTTCATAGTAGCTTACAAGGATACAAACGAATACGTTAGCCGGAAGTCGTGACTTTTTGAGCCACATGAGGCAGTTGAGGCTCTTAGGCGACTCGCGAAGTCTGGTTGAAACCACTGAAGGAACGTGCTATGTTCCCTCGCTATGTTCCCTGTGAAATTAAAGCTAAGCTCAAATTTAGTCCTTTCACGCATGAGATGGGAGTCGTCAGATGTGGGCCTGCTGTGTATTTCTTTCAGTTCGAATAAATATCACAACGACAGGAACAAGTGGTAAAATTAAAGAAACCTTGTTTACGTCGTTGAAAAGGCAGATATTTGTAGATTGGCTTCTTACCTATATAATTTATTGGCCTAATTATTTCTTCAGTAACAACATTGCGTCACCCTCTATCGATTCACAGTACTCAACAACCTCTACCACTTCTAAATTACAACTGCTGCGGACACGATATCTTGCGGACACGGTCTGCGGACAGAAATCTGTGAATATAGCGAAGTAATGCTTTGGCATTAATAAGGGGGGGGGGGGGGGGGGGATGCAAGCGCCTGCTCAGGATCACGGCTTTATTCCTGTCTAAAGCGGTTTCCACGTTTGTAATCGCACCGTCTAAGTGTGTAATTCTGCTGCAATGTAATGTTGCACAGATAAGTGCTCCTATTATTATAGCTGTGGAACTCGTGAACATGTCCATTCTTTGTGGCCATTAGCAGCGAGCGTAAACGATCGGGTGGCAGTGGCCAATGACAAGTAATCCGAAAAGATAATTGGGCATAAGTTCGAAAACCTAGAATGCACACCTTGAGAGACTATGTGCCCTTTGTTTTCATATTATTCAATTAGTAGCGTCTCGGAAAAGCATGTACCAAACATTGCTTCTTGACATAACAGCCACTTTTCGGAATGCCGTACAAAGTGGCGAGGTCTCATTGGTGAGATAACTCGGTCATAAAATAATGTTTGAAAAAGGACACGATAGTGAAAAGTTAGAAATCAGTATTCGCTATCACCGTTCATACGCTATGCATTACAGAAAGGGCATCTGGCATTGTCCCCGCGTTTGCTAGATCTGGTTCGCTACACCCTTGCCGGGTCTAGGTTTTTTAGCTGTCATTTCTTTACTGTTCAGGCGTCAGTTGCTGCAATAGCGTTGTCGGCCGGTTAGGGTGTCCGAATGTCATTAAGGCATTTATGAAGTCTTGTGGGTTTCCAAATCGTACCGGCAGTACCGAATGTAAGGCTCCTTGTGCAAGACTGCACACGCCAAACAAGCCAAGAATCTCAGCTATAGTCTTGTCAACGAATCATTTATACTGTACCCGTTAGCGCCGTTTATATCTCTTATGCCACACCACAGCCATTATTCGTAATAGTTTGGCAAATTGAAGCTCCGCCTTTTTAGATTATGACGGGTTCTCTTATATTACCCTCAGTTTACATTGTGGATCTTTGTTCGCGTTCATCCATTTTTTTCTAATCGCTTAATCACACACCCCTTATTACGTACCCATATTATGTCACACATATACGACATAAGACAGCATTAAATTCGCATGCAGTCCTAATCAACTAAAACCACCCGACGCTACACTGAAGCCCTTTGTAGCGAAGACCTAATAACATGTCTGACCCGCATTGTAACAGACCTGGAGGGCCACATTTTGATCTCAGAGGGAAAGTCACAGTTCATTCCAATCTGCCTGTGTCATGTGATAACCCGACGTCATATAACCTGCCGTTCATTGAGGTCCAGGCAACGTCATTTGCCAACTGTCAACTGCCAGAGAAGAGCTCGTGGTTTTTAAACCATACCGCTAAATATAAGATTTTTCGAGATGCCCGAACCTTTACTATTGTGTTGTTAAAATTGTATAACTGTAATATTGTATAACTTATTCTCGTGTATAACTTGAGAATAATCTAAAAACATAAGAGTTACGTGTGTGTTATTATCTATGTCTCCACATGAGTGAAAGTTTCTGATTGCCCTATATGTTGGTTTTGGTTTATCGTCCGCTTCACGTATGAGCTTTAGAGTGTATAAATTCTGGCTGCATTCGGAAGAATAAAGAGTATATGTGCGAACTTTATATTTCAAATTTGTTTCTCGTTATTTGTCTATGCCCGTGTTGCATAGGAGGAATGCCTGATACATTGCCAATGGGTTGAGGTGAGTTAGGCTCTCACCTCATCTCATATTAAATTAGCCTCCCAAATTCGGAACTCCCATCACCTCGGCTTAGTCACGTTATCTTCTGATGTCACAGAACCTACCAACCAGTCACTAGCAGGCCAAGCATAATTTGAAAATCACCATTTGCGGAAGACATAATGGTGAATTTTCGCTCACATGCTAACAGAAAGAGTGAGAAACAAAATAGAATAGAAAGGCAGGGAGGTTAACCAGGCAATACCCATTAGGCTACCCTAAAACATGCTAACTCATGTTTTGAAGAAAGGACGTCAAACCTCGTGCACCTACCAAGAACACGAAGTGAAGCACGAGCGGACGAGTAAGGTCAGCTATATAGGGACAAATAGACCGAAATAACAAATTCCAGAGAGAACCTTTTGTAGGTACTTCCAGATTCGTACCAGTAATTTGCACCTATCCCGTTATGGAAAAGTGCATATTGGTTGTTCGTCACCGAGACTCACCTGTTAGGCGTTAATATGGAGACTGACGAAAATTGTCCAGCCTAAATGACTACCATCCAAACATCATATGAAAGTAATTGGCTTAACGAACTGTACAGCAAGAAAGCAGACTAAGGCAGTAAGTCACTCAAGTAATAGCCTTATAAATTAGCAAAAATGAACTTAGCAACTGCAGAGCATCTACTACAAAGGTAATGTTACCAATGATCATAACAAGTAGCAGGTTATATTCTAACGACACAAACGTAGCTAGCTTTAGGAGAGAAGGCTTAAACTGGACCGGAATAATAAAACTACGCGACAAGCTTTCGCGCTGCTCTGCTGCCAGACGTGAATACGGGATCTGTGTAATCCGGAGTGTGTTTGAAGTAACGCATCACTCAAGTATTTGCGCATTCTATACGATTGTTGTTTGTGGAGCAGGTCGGACCTAGCTGTACGAGTTCTCTTCAGTAAAGAACTGGCGCTCGAGCTTATCTCCGCTACTGTACTCCTGTAGTCGGCAATTCTATAGGCAAGTCCGCCTACGGTGGGCACTGTAAGTACATGAAGGACGCTGCCCACGGACACTAACGTGCTAAAAATTAGCCTCCGCTGGTACACATACACCTTAGCTTGTTGCACATGCTAACATGTGCGCCAAGCGTTATCTCTGAGTATGAACATCCATACTCAAATACTCTAACTGTGTGCAAACATGTGCATATATAAAATAATGCCTCCCCGTTTATTCTTGCGTCATCCTGCTATCATTCCCACCAACATCTCTTCCGCCATCCTGGGTCACCTCCTGGGACGAGTAATATGCACTTTAATTCTTGATCAACAACTTTTTAAACTAATTTTATGGCTCCGTCATAAAATTGTTACCACCACAACCTTCAAATTTTAGAAGCTTGTATTTCTGACACGCGACTCGTGCCTTCCTCGACCGCTCAAGTATCGTGGGTTCGAGAAGGCGGTGCTGCTACAACTCTCTCAGAGGCAGCTTGTGACGGTTTTTAGACTTAAAACATTAGCTTAAGTTATCATTTGAGTTTGATTTATATGCGGGTCACCAGATATTTTTTTTAGAATATTGCAAGCAACGCCAAAGTAGTTCCTTTAATTTAATTCCTAGTTGTGACATTGTAGTTACCTTGCTTACTACCATGTCTGCAACTATGTGTACAACATTTGGTGACTTCCTACATTTTTTGTGTCGACTATACAGTGTTGTTCAAAGCGGAAGTGATTGCTGCGGAGCAGGCCGTCACCGCTTCTAGCAACAATAATAAAATTGACTGCTTGAAGAGTTTTTTTAGCATATTATCATACAACGTACCGCGCTTCTCGAGTCCCACATGATAAAATAACTAATTATTTACTTTTGGACGAAACTGAAACGCTGAAATAGTAGAAATGCTGAAAAAAATCAACCGCAGCTCATCATTTCTTTCGCATTGAACACGTCGCAAACTAAGCATAGGCAGCAGACATGTGTTCATGAGCTCACTTAAATGCTCACGACATGAACAATCAAGCTTTGTGGCCGGAGCGTTCTGATAGTGTATGGGCCCGGTTTGCCACTAAATAGTGAACACTTTTCGTCGATGCCCGACTGCAAGCTTAAGCAGCACCCGGCACACACCAGCAGAAAAACAAAAAAACATTTCAATGTGTTTCCATCCGATCAGGCGAATATGCGCTGCCGGAGAGATATACGTGATGTTGGCTCGCCTTTTGTTTAGAGAAAACTGAGATATACTGTGCCGCATCTTTAACACTAACAGCTGCAAAGGTTTGTGAAAAATCAGCACTTGGAAGTAAACGCTTGCATAGGACAGTATATTTATACGCTGTAGCACGCAATGCGTTCGGTGAAAGTTCGTGCTCAGTAAGAAACAAATAGACACAAGGTTGATGCGAGCCTAGTCGTCAAACGCTTCGTAGTATTCTCAAAGAGTGCTTGCTCTGTGCAGCATTGCATCTGGACTTCGTTTTTCGCACGAAGCGTAGCTTTCTACACCCAGCGCTGGGCAGCGGTTTCTTTTGTTGACCGAGCCAACATGATGGGCGTAGTACTCGGAGTGCTAATAGATGGCGCTTCTCATTTCGCATTTCGCACTCGTGGCTGAGTGCACTTCAGCTGGCAGCACAGAAACGAACTCAGCCAAGAGTTCGATGCTTGAAAGCGGTACAAAAGCGCTTCTAGTGAGATCGGTGTTGCCTTAGAAACGTGCCGTAGAACGTTATACTGCGGTGTATATCGGTAATTATGAGCATGTTACTTACAGAACTCGCAGTTACACGAGTAGCGAAGTACGTTTCCGCTACATTTCTTCTGCGCTCTGCACACATGCAGAGCCATCTTGCGGCAAACAGAAGAACCCCGCCTCGCAATGTGCGGCGCGGCCCCGACACGTGGCGCGCTGTCAATTGGGCTAAGTGCCTTGGATTTTGGCATGGTACTTGGCCAGAGACCCCTGGTACTTTCGCCAACATGCAATGGCTTAGTACACCCGCGAAGTACCTTGGCGCTCCGTTAGAGTTTTGCCGCGACAGTGAGCCCTACTGGCGGAATCAAGTTGGGGAAATGCGTGATAGGACGGACAGGGTGAAAGGTTGGGACTTGTCCATGTTCGCACGCAGCACTGTGTGCAATGTGTTTTTTGTTAGTAAATTGTGGTATGTGCTAAGTGTTCTGCACTGCTCGCGCGCTAATGTGCAAAAGTTTCACCGCGTATTCGCTGTCTTTGTGTGGGGGTCGGTATGGGAGAGGACAAGCCGTACAAACCTCTTCCGTAGTGTTGGTAATGGAGGCCTTGGCTTGACGCATTTATACCTGCGGCAGGTAGTTAATCGTTTCTGCTTCCTTCGAGACGTGATGGATCCTTTTTTACGCACTATGTTACAGATCAGATTAAGCAAATTCTTACCCGATTTTGTTGTTTCTACCGAATACGTAACAGCACGTGTTGTTGGTTTTCTCAAAGAGGTCGTAGTAGCCTGTAATTTCTTAAGTGCGTGATTCTCATGCGATTATTAGGCTGTAGTAAAGCGCAAAAAGTTGTACAAGGACCTTGCAGACGTAGTTTTTCCAGTACCACTGTATCGCACCATGTACAGTGCCAATCCCGGTAGCGACGTTTTAAAGCGCGTAAAGAGAATGCATGGGGCTCCAGGCACAAAGTCCTTTTTGTTTAGGCTCCACACCGGAACCTTAGAGGTAAAAACCTTGATAGAGGAAAAGGGACTGTTAGTTCCCTGGGGTGTGCATTGTTTTTTATGCAGAAAGCCCGAAACCGTCGAGCACGTCTTCTTGGAGTGTTTGGGTGTCGTGTTCTTTTGGGACATACTGCAAAGAACACTGAAAAAAGACCTGCCACTAGACCCCCGAGGAATTCGTTTCATAGCTGTGGAAAATGATGAAGGCGTCCCTTTCGACGCAGTAATGCTGGTGGGATTGCACTGTATATGCAAAGCCTGCATGGCAGCGCGACACGCCGACATTGATGCAAGGCCGGCACGCCAGTACTTCTGCGAATCCATTGCGGCGTTCGTGGCAACCCACAAGAATGTGTGCCCGGTGCCCGAATGGGTATCGAGAATTGAGCCCCTTATGCACATGAAGAGTTTTTAGCCCATTTACATCAGTCAAGGTTTGGCTGGAAGTTTTAGCCCATACCGACGCTATGTACATTCTTCTCAAGTGTTCTTGCACTTTTGTTGTGTAGCGATGTATGTCTAAGCAGGCAATAAAAAAAAAAAACTCGTGGCTGAGTGGTAGCGTCTCCGTCTCACACTCCGGATACCCTGGTTCGATTCCCATCCAGCCCATCTTGGAAGTTGCTTTTTATTTATGAAGTGCATGCCGGGATTTATAGCTCACGGCCAACGCCGCCGACGCCGACGACACCGGCTTTTCTGCGACACGAGCTCCTTAACGCTATCGCGTTAATAATGTGGCTTCTGTAGGAAGGACAGATATAACCGCTTGACAGTCAGAAAAAGCTGGAGTGCAGTTTAGTCAAAACGCGTGGTCTTCTAAATTTGCGCAAGGGTGTACGTACTAGTTTTCGCCCATTAATATTTCCTGCCATGTCTTTCTACATATCGGTTTATTGCCTGAGGCAATAAACAACGTTATACAACATCAAGTCGTCCTTGTACAGTCTACCTTCGATGCACAATAAAACGCCCAAGGTGGTCGAACTTTCCGCTGGCCTTAATGCAAGGTCCTTCAGAGCCTGTCTCATTGGAAAGCGCACCCTGTATACCAAGCCAAACCACTTCGAACGCAATAGATTTTACTTGGAATTTGGTAGTTAACTGCAAGGTATTAAAGAACAGGGCCTATAATTTCACACGCACTTCGTTTTACTAGAATAATGATAGCTTCATTCATTTAGAAGGTTTTATTTACATGAAATTCACAATAATACAGATCATGGTCATTTGGTCCATTTTTTGCACCTCATCTGTCGCGTCACATTCATTGTGTATTCCAGCCTGTACAAATACTCCCCGCAGGTTCTTTATTGTTTATATAACGAAATACTGCTTCAAAAACAGACGTTGATCAGTGATTCTCAAGCGCTGGTCGTCGAAGTCCTCACCGCAAGTTAGGTTCAAAAACGTGAACACCAAATTGAAATGCTACGAAAACGAACACAATAGGCTCCTTTAATAGGTTTCACGCTCAGTCATCCGGCTTCATAGAGCGTACCTCTCACGATAGTGCCTCTTTTACCTTTTTAAAGGACTGATATCATGGGGTTAATTCGTTTTACTGCCGATTTTACGCACCAAAAACATCATTTGTGTTGACATCTGAATGGATGTTATTGCAAGCCAGTTGGTGCAGGTGGGGTTCAAGCTCAGAGTAATGAGACACAAGAAACAGAGCAGATAGGACAAGGCGCTACTAAAAACTCCTCCACGTGGGCCTTTAAAGTGAAGCGGAGCAGTGATGGAGCTTCTTGAAGGTCTGATACTTAGTGAGGTTTTCCTCTTCCATAAATAAGTGCAGGGAACTGCAGTGTTTCGACATCCACTTAGTAGAGAAGCATTATGAACGTCACGGTCAGCACAGCTCCAAAAAAATAAGGAGGAAAACAAAAACAGTTTACACTAATATAATTCCTGCCAGCCGCCAATTATCTCAACGTTTACACTCTTCTCCACCACTTTTTCTCGCTAATGGGCATTCGTTCAATCAAGTCCGCAGCTATAGTCTGTTCTGATGCATATTGCCAATTAAATAAAGTGGCATAAGGGAGAGGAAGAGGCTCCGCTCAAAAGCCTTTTTTAATTTGCCGCGCAAACGCCTGCCATTATGGTTTTTAAATGCACACCCCCTCGGTCGCAATATTGTCGCTACTACCAACTCAATATTTCTCCAAACAACTAAGAGGAATTGAACATGTGAACTTTATGTTCAAGCGCAGAACGGATGGAAATCTGCAGAGCTCAGCAGGAAAACGAGCTGCACTACCGACCCGATAGTTCGTCGAAAGACATTCCCCTTGAACGCCAGAGATCTGGTGGCATCGTTTCCAGGGCTGATATTATAGAACAGTGAGATTTTCATTCAAAACAACCCTCATGCTGTTGACTTCTGAAGATCATCTTCTAAATGGGGTCTTTGCAGACATCAGCCATACGCAGCCTGTCTGCTAGTCTGCTAGGGCATAGGTCGTTACGGCATGACTGTTACAAAGCGACTATTTCGCACTTGAAGCATATTTCAAAATTTGCCAGTCGACAAAACTTACAAGTTTGCGGCGGGCTGTCTTTGGAATTATTTCACTCCGCACCATATTTCAACTCACTGAACG
This sequence comes from Amblyomma maculatum, assembly GCA_023969395.1. Classification (NCBI taxonomy): domain Eukaryota; kingdom Metazoa; phylum Arthropoda; class Arachnida; order Ixodida; family Ixodidae; genus Amblyomma; species Amblyomma maculatum. Next base: position 42,549 of record JAJIZL010019967.1, on the reverse strand, counting down.
ACGTTAATTGTGGCCAACGAACTGCGTCGAGCCCTTTTATTGCGTATCATTTGAAGGTTAGTTGTTGATTCAAGTTTTGCATTAGAGTCTTGGCCGCTGAAGCTAGGATAAATTTGAAATAGTAGATTTTACTCGCAATACAGCGGTAATTGTTGCTTGAAATCTCTGGACATCATAAGATGTTGCAAGTGATCTCTGCACTCAAATTTTATATGAAAGCTGCGAGTCGTTCTGTGTCATGTCTGCACACTAGCATCAGCAGAAGTAATTATTGCTCAAGTCCTTCCTAGGAATCATTTCGCTAGGTGGAAGAGCTTATATCATGGGATACCTTCTACCTGTGTTTCTTGGAACATGATCTATATGCTTTGCTTTGGCGCAATTGCGTATCGATTTGTCTTTAACAGATAAACAGTAAACCATCAGTGAATGTTTAAAATACAGTGGCTCTCCTCTCGGTTTAGGGTGCACAACATGGAGATGCAGTTGTAAATACAATAGAATATATATTTGTCACCAAAGAAGCGTTCCAGTTCTAATCATGTAGATGCACTTCAGACACTAGATTTTGCTCTCACTCTGTCCAAAGGCCTGCACGTGTCGGCATGACTAGGACTGCACTTGTGTGCTTTACTACCTGTTTTATACAGGCGCCCATCAAGGCTACAGAACATTTGGTCTGAATGCGCTAGATTCCCGCATCGGAAAAGAACATCATGTAGCCATAATTACGTGCAATAGTTTCAAGGCAATATCGGATTACAGCCTACTGCAGTACCTTTCGTGGCCATCAAATCGATGAGTACTACCGAATAAGAAGTTTCAAGGCCTGATTGGCAGGAGCATTTTCTACAGCATCAAAACTACCCACCCTCTACCAGTAGTTGCAACAATTCCTCCTACGTGTCTTCAAGAAATCTTCACAAAAGAAAAGTCATTTTGCCTCATTCATTGACTGGATACTACTAGGATGTGGCGCCCCTCGTACCAACAGTATGCACAGTTTTGTGTGGCTACCCCGTGGTAAAAGATTTCATTGCACTTCGTCGAATTGTAAGGCCCACGTTGACGAATATCAAAATAAGAGCCACCAAGCTTCAAGAAGGGCACTATCATTGCGCATTTACGCGCCGGAATGTACGGTCGCACATTCCATACATCAAACAAGAAAAACGTACTACACATCTCTCAGAATGCCGTAATTCGTGTAGCATGCTATGATCCGGTCATTACCAAAGCAAAGTCAACCCTGCTTACATTAAGAAGCGAGTCATCAGAGATGTTTTGAGCTTTTATAATGCAAGCGTTTTACTCAATTTGCACAGGAGTATATTGGACGTCAAGCTTACCTATTTGCATGCACAATGTTAATATCAGAATTCATATATTGGATTCATGTTCACTTGCAAAGCCGTTGCTTCCAGGCATAAAACTGTTTTCACAACTCATTAGAACAGTCGCTGCAGACAAATAAGACCAGAAAAATGTTTAGTGTATGAGATTTCTCTTAGTAACAAAGGAGCACAGCATATAATGGCCGAGAGGTTTGAGCAAGACTCGGTGCGGAACTTGGGACCACTATCAGGCTCACTAAAAGGCCCAGTGACGATGTAGGGGTTGGTTGGTTGGTTGGTTGGTTGGTTGGTTGGTTGGTTGGTTGGTTGGTTGGTTGGTTGGTTGGTTGGTTGGTTGGTTGGTTCATAGGAAGGGAAAGGCGCAGTATCTGTCACACTTGCTCTGTGGACACCTGAACCGCGCCGTAAGGGAAGGGTTGAAGGTAGGAGTGAAAGGGATAGAGAGAAAGGGGAGCCGTAGTGGAGGGCTACGGAGTAATTTCGACCACCTGGGGATCTTTAACGTGCGCTGACATCGCACAGCACACGGACGCCACTTCGTTTCGCCTCCATCGAAACGCAGCCGCCGTGGTCGGGTTCGAACCCGGGAACTCCGGCACAGTAGTCGGGCGTCTTACCACTGCACCACCCCGGCGGGGCACGATGTAGGGGAGCCAGCATCTGTATTTAGGTCGCTCATGAGTGTGGGGTTCCCGAAAGGTAGTGCCGGTTTTTTTTTTGCAGAGCGGGATGGGGCTAAATGGGGGGCAGTTCGAGATGCCGTCTGAAAAAGCAGCGCGACCAGATGTCTTCTTTAGCGTCTCCCGCGGTCGACTGCTCCGAGAATTCATCAGATGATGAATGCCTGTATTTCAGCAATGTCGATGTCGTCCTTGCAATAGATATGACATCTGCAGAAATAAGGAGAAAATGTAAACAAGTATACTTTTTGCGGGGCTCCCCACGCGCTATCGCGTGTCACAGCTTCGTCAGAGAAATCTCAGAAGCAGTCTACCTGTCCCAACCTTGCCGGACGGGTTCTTGGGACCTGCATTTTTATCCCCCCCATTGAACTGCACCCTCTCCATTCTCTTCATTCTTTTTTATTCCCCTTGTCTTCTTTTCTTGACTTCTTGTTTCCTTCCCACAGTTGCCCGCCTCTTCCTTCATCGTGGACACTTCTTGGCACGCTGGATCCAGCCTTGTTTTTTTCTCGTCTCTGTAATGAGTGAAATTGTCGCGGAGCATTTCTGTCCTAAAAACCACTTTTGTCGCCCGACATTTGTGCCATAGTTTTCTTTTTCTTCTGATTAGTTTTCTTTAAAATTTTTCTTCAGTTTCCCATTTTTATTTTAAATTGGCTTTTGCATGCAATAACTTCTGGTTTGGTGCGGCCATTTTTGGTCATTTTGAGAGTTTACAATAAAGGGTAATATATGATTTGTGAAGAAGAAGATGGACCCCTTTGCTGGACGCTGACGAAGAGGTAGCAGTCTGTGAAATTGTTATTGCTCCGATCATCGTGCTGGCCTGAATCGCCCCGCTGCCTCGCCTACTTCGACGCCGTCCTCGACGTGTAGATTAAACCTTCTCTTACATTTGGTGGAGGTGCGGCTTGATACCCTTGCCTCAAGCTGGAGCTTCGTGCCCGCACGCTACCAGCAATTCAAATGAACTCCCACCAACCGCCCCGATGACCTCGCCGGTCGTCTGCTCTGGCTCCTTACGCCAGCGAGACCCTGCGCTCTTCAGTGGGACAGACGAAACCGCCTGTGACGACTGGCTTGCTTCATATCAGCGAGTGAGTTCATACGATAAGTGGGAGGATGCAACAAAGTTACCTCTTATTTGATCGTTATCAAATAAGAGGTAACTCTTATTTGATAACGTTATCTCTTATTTGATCGGAGTTGCCAACCTGTGGTATCGTAACCACGGAGCCGAAATCACGAATTGGGACTCGTTGAAGGCGAACCTTTCCACCGTGTTTGGCTTACAATTAAGGGTAACATATGGCTATTCATTTTTTTTTTTCACCGAAGTTTCTAAGATTAAAATCACACCACTAGGGTCTTATTGTGTGTTTTGGCGTTATAAGCCAGCGTTTGATGGAAACAATCTTCGAGATTTGGTAAGCTCGTAGTTCGGTAAGCATCAGGAAAAATTGTTTTCTATCATAAAAGCGACTTCTTGTGAAGCATAGGAGATCACGCGCGTGCGGCTTCAGTGACATCTGGCCGGTTGCATTGCTGATATATTTCTACTAATGCAAAACGCGCAGCGCATTTCACCTCGAGAGCGAGCCACATTGAACATCGGGCTGTCTCAGACAATTAGTGCGAACGAACTTCAGAACACATTGACGTAATTTCTTTAAGCACCATGGCAAATGTCATATGCAGTAAAAGATTTTATAGTCATAAAACACGTGAAGAGGTGCAAGGAGGAATAATAATTTTGTAACTTTATGAAATAGAGGTACACTGAAACAGTTTCACCGCTAAGAGGGATTGGACACCGGTTCAAAGCGCAAATGAAAGGTATTAAATGCTGGCCATTAAAAAAAAATACAGAACTGCTAAAAGTGAAGTATGACTAGATTATACAATGAATCAGCTGCTAGCGCTACACACACTGCTTGCAATAAGCTAAACGCTTCTTTTCTTTCTCTCAATGCTTCATAACGAGAACGAGGCTGATGATACCCAAAGATTGTATTGCACTCGCCGGAAGGATTTACACCGTAACTGCGAATGATGCCAAACCTGAAAGCAGAATTTAAAATTCCATGGGTCCCCATTGCAAGTAAAAAGAAATGAAACCTTCATGCAGAAACGGATGTCTAAATTTTTTTCGTCATTAAAAATTAAGTTTTAGATAACAGCATTTCATACACATTTGAAATATTGATTCTTCAATATTATGAACCAATAAAACATCACAGCGCACGTTGTGAACACTCCAAGTCTGACAAAAACAGTAATAGTAATTTTCTTTTGCAAAACACACCTCAAAGCAAAGGTTGCACAGAATAGCCTTGAGGCCCGAAAATTCTCACCACACTACAGTTTATTATTCAATAAAATGGTAATGTTGCCTAGCGAAAATCTGTGCATTTATTATCTAATTGCATCTGTCAAAAAATCAAACTTATATACCACATAGTTTGCAACAAAGGGAGGCCTATTTTTGGCGTCACAGTTGAAATACAACGAACACATGTCGGCTGAGGCTTAGCGAAAAACAACTCGGCCGACCATCACTAGCGACGACCTTTACGCTTATGTAAAAAAGATAACATAATCTGCGGCTTCTTAACCTAAGATCACTAGCTCCCGTATGCGCCTTCTAAGCATTGTCTAAAAGAGCATCGAGCAAGAAAATTTAATAGAAGCAAATATGTATGAGGGTCTTCTATTTAAAACTTTCAGCTATTTCAGCAAGAGCAAATCTACTCGTATATAGAAAAAGTTAGAATATGCTCAGGATCCTCAAAAACATCAGGCAAAGAACGTAAAGAAATGCAGTTAATTAGAAATGAGAGTAGCATCTGCTGAAATAAGCAAACTTTTGTCTAACTCTGGAGAATAAGCAGGGATACATTACTTTTTTTGGATTCTAGAGCTCGTAAAACAGTTATCCATGAATGTTCACACAAAATGTAATGCTTCCGATTGAACTAATAAATATACTCACATATTTGGCGGCTTGTGTTGATAACTTGACTGATGAAATGTAAAACTTTGGTTGAGCTCAGAGAGGAATAACTTGGGTCGATAAGGCACATCCTTGTTCCACCGTCCATTTGTGCAGTCGGCCGCAACGTGCACAAGTGCTGGCGCGGGGCATAGAGAGATCGTGCAGCTAGGGGGCTTGTTAGGAGAGGATGAGAACAATAAATGAGCAAATAATACAAAAAATGCAACAAACCATCGAACGAGCCAAGCGCTTTCCGTGAGCAGTAACGTGAATGAAAGAGGAGAGCTTTGTGGCGCCAGTGCTACTGTCAGGTGCCATTGCTTCAATTGGTGTTGGTTTGATAGGCGGAGGGGTGGGGGGCAGAGAGGAAGGAGGCTTCCGTTACTAGTTGGCGGCGAGGGCATCGTTTGCATCCAGTCCTGTCCAAGAAGTATCGACAAGATTTTTAGTGCCGCCTTCAAGGGGATGGGTCTTGGCGGATAGCTTCTTCTGGAGCTGACCAGCAAAGAGCGCTATGAATCGGGCAAGCTTCTTGCTTCAAACGTGCTTGCAAATTAAAAAAAAAATAAATTTAACAAAATGATTGGAGATATTGGAAGCTGTTATTTTACCGTTTTGGGCTCATTCAATCAATGTAGAAATATTTGCGCTCAGATATACCCTCCGCGAACTTTTGAGGCTTAAATATATTTGAATGGTCTGGAGCATGGTTTAGTGTACTTTCTCTTTTCATTCTACATACTCTTATTTGCAACGAGAATAAAATTCTGCAATATAAATCTCGTCAATGAGCCCATAGTTATCACGTACTTGGCTAAAGCTTTGAGGAATAAAAAAATGGTATGCCTATGAATACAAACACATTTGTTGTATTTTGACAAGGTTCTCATCCCAGGCATATGGATAAGGCTACCAATATTTGTAATCTGTATTCTTTGCATCTTAAGGAGAACGAAAAGCGGGATAGCGCACTTCTAAACGAAACCAGAGAAGAACCGGGGCATGCTTTTCTTTACGAGATGCAGCTGAATTGCCACTAGTACTTTTCTTCAGAGCGACGTCACGTGTGAGCTTGTTCCAGATGCACTGGAACAAGCGCTGGAACAAGATGCACTGGAACAAGAACAATGTGTTTTCTTTACGCATAAATTAAAGCACAGAAATAGTGATATTTCTACTCGATTTCTTGTTATAATGTGTTTCAATTGTGTGCAATGATGCTTGCATTAATCCTTACTAGTTTCACTTTTCCATTACCTTATTTCCATCTGTTTCAAACTATGTCCATTGTGTTATTTAACTTCTTGTGCGCAGTCCAGCGACTATCTTGTAACGTGCGTCGTCAAATATAATCTGTCAAGGTTTGTCGTCAATAAAAAATTGACTAATTACCCATCAAATAGTTTTGGCCAATAACTACAGAGATTGCAGATTGTAGCAATAAGTAGTCAACTACACTAAAGCTATTTCGCATGTACGCCAAACGGAGAGGTGGACGGATAAACAAAAGTAACTGCTGTAGTCAACCGCCGATGCAGTAATAAAATATCTAGCCTCTTACATTATCAGTTTCTGGACACGTAGACGGTAACATTTCTTCACAAGTCAAGTTAGTAGAAGTCTTCTATAGCTTGCGTGTTACCAGAGATTCCGCTCTAAATATTCAATTTCGGTTCATATATTCATCCCGCCTAAACGGCTTCAGCTGTTTTGAAGTGTTTTACGATACTCCATGTGCCAAGGGCCTACACGACACGACCTTGCAGTCTTGGTTGCCGAAGTTGAAGAAATGTCCAGATCGAAAGGTATCCGCGTCAAGGATGTTTTTTGCACAATGGCTTGCGTGCACATTGACATGAATGTAAAGTTGAAGTTCGGGGTGTATCACTCCAAAACAGCGCGTACACTATGCATGATAACCTAATGGATAACCCTAGGGATGCCACTACCTATCATTCTATAATATAACAATTCCCCGTAGCGAATGTGGCATGAATGTCCATTAACCACTATCAGATAAGGTGGACGAGAATTATTCCTCCAATTTGTGTACGCCTGGTTCCACAACGTACGCATACGAGCAATTTCAGTGGGTTGTTTATAATTTACCTGTAAGCTCTAGGTACTAATTTGGAGCACAAACGATCCAGAGGAAGATCTCATTATGAAAAGCCACATCTTAATCAACGTAAGTGTTGTCAACAAGTGCATTCAAATATAGGCGAGGTGTTCGCTGTCTAAGAGGGAAGTGTTGACCAACGATCCATAGCTGTTTGGCTAATACCAGGTATAAGTTGGTCATAATGTTGAATATGATATTCAGGTGCTGATGTTTTATTTTAAGAATGTATTGTAGTGTGACACTGACACTGCAAATATGCTGCCAATTTGTTGTTGCTTTCTTGTTTCATCATTTCAAGCGATTGTATGTGTATGTTATGTACTTTGTGTGCATTTCATATTGTGCTATATGACAACTTGTTTGTCTTATATTCTCTACTGCCATATATTGGTCCGCTGGGCCTTTATCAAGCTGTGTGTGCAGCTGTTGCCAAGGGTGACCATCCAGATATTTCTGGCAAATAAATTGATTGATTGAATGATTGTATGGCAAGATACACTTCATATTAGCAGTGCGATATTTAGGAGCGAACAATATTTGGCGGCCTACGTATACGTTTAACACACCTTCGCAGTCATACCTGAATGAACCAACAATATTTGGAACGCATAGGAGCCTGTACCAGATGTTCGCATTCCATTCTATAAGAGTGACCAACATTTGCCGACGCTCACGAACGTATATGAAGTGACGGAGGACCTATCGATCTGATAGAAGGCGTTGTCGGAGATTTCCACCAGCATATCCGAAATATTGGCAAGCCACACGCATATTAGGATCATGCTTACCACTGGTTTACACACATTGCCAATATCAGCCAGCAATGACAATCCTGGCCCATTGTATTCCGGATATAGAACCGAATGGCAAATATCAGAAACATACGGGAAACAAAATGCCGCACTTGTGTCGTGGTTCGCCAGCACATTTCCAATATCGGTAGTAGCAGGCCCGTGAATTTTTTTTCCTTCTTCCTACAGCCACAACCCCCTTCATGGATCACTGCCTTGTCGTGGCGCAGGGGCTTGCGAAACTTGATGAAGTCGTGAGCTCTGCTATATAGGGCCACCCAAAATAGACAGGTCTTGGCAGAGAGTTTTGACAAAATGTGATTCACTGGAGAAGGTAATGGCAACCCACTCCAGTATTTCCTGCCAAGAAAATCCTATGGCAAGTCACAATAGCACTAATGATATCCCGCCGGAAGATGAGCCCCCCAGGTTAGAAGGCATCCAACATGTTACTGGGGATGAACAGAGGGCGATTCCTAATAGCTCCAGGAAGAATGAAGCCAAAAGGACGCTCAGTTATGGAGGTGTTGGGAAGCGACCGGAACGTCCGATGTTGCAAGGAGATATATTACATAGCAACACGGAATTAGGGTGACGCAAGGTAAACCGGATGTCGTCAAGCGAGAAATGTACAGATTGAACATTGATATCTTGGGTATCCGCGAGCTCAAGTTGTCCGGAATGGGAGAATTTAACTCCGGCGACCATTATGTCTTTTATTGTGGGCACGAATCCAAGAGAAGGAATGGGGCCGCTCTCATAGTAAACAGTATGAATGGGTAAAGCAGTGCTAGCGTACAACCTCAAAAACGACCGAATGATATCACTTCGGATCCAAGGTCACCCTTTCAACATAACAGTTATCCAAGTCTATGTACCAAACATTTCTGCTGCAGAAGCTGAAGTACAGAGATTTTATGCGGACCTGCAATGCCTTTTAGACCGCACTCCATCATCACACGTTTTTTTTTTTCTCATAGGAGACTGACGCCCGTATTCACAAACGCGCCTCGACTCGACGCTCTACCTCCACTCGTTGGAGCGGAGAATACAGCCGCTACTCCACTCCAGGGCCGATTCGGATTCGTAAACGCCCCTCGGCGTTTCCTCCGACAAGTTCTCCTCGAGAATACCTCCTCCACTCGGAGCAGCGCAAGTGGCATATGGGGACGAGATTAAGATGAACTTTTGGCCCGAAAACTGCGTGCTGAGCTATGTAACATGCTCAGTTTTTCATGTCAAGTCTTCTAAATAACTTTCGCAACCGACCTCGACGTTAACAGCATAGTGTAACTTGTTTTTTGGGCTGGATGAAAAGGGCGGCTGTGAAAAATGGCGGAAAATGTTTTCGCATCTGGCAACAGTCGCTGCTGTTGACGTCAGCTTCGAGAAATGGTGTGAATACTTTTGTTTATTTTTTGGTGTGAGATCTACGCTCGGCCTTTGCCGCTTTGCCTTTTTTTATTGCCAGGCTTTGACAGACGTTTTTTTATTTATTTTTTTTTGACAGGCTTGACCAATTTTTTTTTACCATGCTTTTTTTTATTGCCGGGCGTCAAAATACATTGCAGGAAAAAAAAAAGTACAAGCCGCGAACTCCTACCAACATGGCTCTGGCCTGCTCGGAGGCGAGCTAAACATGCGTGCTGCTTGGCAGCGCAATGCAGCTCATGCACGCTGAATTCGACCCTCCAGAAGAAAATGCCGCGTGCGTTTTCCAAACAAGTAGGGAGCCCTAATTGAAAACGTGCTTGAAAAGCCATGCTCTTCGTCGGCCGCGAATATCCCTCCGTAGGAGGAGCACACCAACGCGCTCCCTCAACAGCGCCGCGCCGGCCGCGCGTCCGCAGACGTACTACGTACCCTCGGGCGACGGGCAAGCCATTTATGTCCGCACAATACAGCACGCTGTTCCCCCACAAGTTCGGCGCCGTCTGCGGAAGCGCGCGGGGCGAGCCACGGAAAGTGCGCCGCCGCAGCTCGACTCCGGCCGCGGGCGAGCTCACCATTTGGCCAAATCGCGCCTCAACTCTGCACTCGGTGGGCTCCGAAAAGGTTATCCATTTATCCAGTGACGACTTGAAATGTGCCCGCGCCCCACAAGCGCAATGCGATGATGCGACGATCAAATTACACAGACGTCGGTGGCTGATCACGGTTATCCATGTTCGGCGTGAGCGGCAGGGACGGCCGGAGGCTTGCCATGACCACATTCGTAAAACGATAGCGTGCCAGAAGTCCCGGGTCACTGTCACTCTCAGCTGATGCTTTAGCGAAAGGTTCGGTGCATCCCTGTCGTATCTTCTTTCGTGAAACTTTTGGTATACCGGTAGAACGAATTCCACACAGCGAGCGAGCGATGCGATGTCGGCCATGTTTACAAGCGGAGTGGCGGTCGAGGAGCGGCCAAGGTAGCGTCGTCGCAGACTCGAGATTCTCGAGAAGACTCCAGTTTTCTCCGCCACTGGAGGAGCGATTCGAGTGGAGATTGCTTTGCGAAACGAAAAACAGGCCTCGAGGGCCGCTTGGAGTAGAAGTTCGAGTGAAGGCGTGTTTGTGAATACGGCGGTGAAATGCTAAGGTCGGGAGTGAAGAAATATCCGGAATTACAGGCAAGTTCGGTCTTGGTGAGCAAAATGAAGCTGGGCAAAGGTTAGTAGAGTTTTGTCAAGAAAACAACCTCACCGTAACGAATACTCATTTTCAACAGCACAAGAGTCGCCTGTATGCATGGACTTCACCGGACGGTCTAGACAGGAATCAGATTGATTATATTCTTTGCCGGCAGAGATGGAGAAGCGCTATACAAGCAGTAAAAACAAGGCCTGGGGCCGAGTGTGGCACCGATCATCAGCTTCTTGTTCCCAAATTAAACTTCGATTGAGGAAAACGCAGAAAACTAGAAGGCCGTTCAGGTATGATTTGGATCAAATTCCATCAGAATATGCTGTGGAAGTGAGGAATCGATTTCAAGAATTAGATCTAGAAGACAGAGAGCCTGATGAGATGTGGACCGATGTTCATGATATAATACAAGAAGTTGTCTCTAAGGTAGTTTCACAGCAAAAGAAATGCAAGAAAGGAAACTTTTTATCTGAAGAGGCTTTGCAAATAGCTGAGGAAAGGAGGATGGCTAAAATTAAGGGGGAAAGAAAGATACAAGGTTCTCAATGCGGATTTTCAGAAAATAGCAAGGAGAGATAAGAATGCCTCCCTGAGCATACAGTGCCAAGCAGTTGAGGACAAGAGCCAATTAAGAACCACAAGAGCTCTGTATAAGACAATCAAAGATACCAAAGGAAGCTTCTGTGCTAAGGTGGGCGTGATAAAGGACAAACGAGGCAAGGCCCTCACTGAAGCCTCAGAGATAAAGAACAGGTGGCCGGAATACACAGAAGAACTGTATAAGAAGGACCCGGATGTGCAAACCCAACATAAGACGGTAGTGATTACTCACCTCGAGACGGGCATCCTGAAGAGTGAAGTTGAATGGGCCTTAGCCAGCCTTGCTAAGAATAAAGCTAGCGGAATTGATGGTGTTCCAGCTGAGTTGCTTCAAAACCTTAACCATGACGCTGTTAACGTTCTGTATACATTATGTAAGCAAATTGGACAACCCTGCAGTGGCCACAGGAGTGAAGGAGGTCAGTTTATCTCCCCATTCCAATGACAGGCATTGCCAAAGATTGTTCCAACAACCGCACGATCGCGCTTATTTCGCATGCTAGCAAGGTGATGTTGAAAATCCTCCAAGGTAGGCTGCAGTAGTATGTAGATCAGGAGCTTCCGGACGTGCAAGCTGGATTTGCCAAGGGCAGAAGAAGTAGAGAGCAGATTGCCAACCTTCGCTGGATCATGGAAAAAGCAAGAGAGTTCCAGAAACCCATCTACTTCTGCTTTATTGATTAAGCGAAAGCGTTTGACTGCGTAGATCACAGCAGATTGTGGCAAGCTCTCCAAGATATGGGAGTTCCAATTCACTTCATCTGTCTCCTCAGGAACCCGTATGAAGGGCAAGAGGCCGCCGTCAGAACCGGGCATGGTCTTACTGATTGGTTTCCGATTGAGAAAGGAGTGAGACAAGACTGCATACTGTCGCCCTGCCTATTTAACCTATATGCAGACTGCATCATGAGGAAGGCCGGTCTGGACGAGTCTTCAGCTGGAGTGAAGATTGCTGGAAAACGTACCAACAACCTTAGATATGCGGATGATACCACTTTAATGGCAGAAAGTGAAGTGGAACTCAATATAATTCTGATGCGCGTACAAGAAGAGAGCGAGAAGCTTGGGCTTAAACTGAACATTAAAAAGATAAAGATCATGGTGTCTTGCCCCATCAAGTCCTGGAGCATCAAGGGACAAGAAGTGGAAATTGGGACAGATGTTATCTTCTTGGGCTGCAAGATTACACCGGAAGGAGACTGCAGCCATGAAATTAGGAGACGCCTGTTTCTGGGAAGGAGAGCCATGGTTAGCCTTGACCGCCTAGTAAAGAGCAGAGACATTACTCTGCCAACCAAGATCCGTATAACTCGTGCTGTGGTCTGTAGAGTTGTGATGTATGGATGCGAGAGTTGGGCTGTCGAAGAATTGACGCGTTTAAATTGTGGTGCTGGCGGAGACTTTTAAGAGTTCCTTGGACTGCCAGGAGATGAAATAAGTCGATACTGTCGACCATGAACCCCGGCTGCTCCTTGGAGGGTCAAATTATAAAGTTAACGCTCAGCTACTTTGGTCATCTGATGAGAAGAGAGGAGTAGCTGGAGAAAGATTTGATGTTGGGAAAGGTTGAAGGTAGCCGGAGAAGGGGTAGGCAGCGAACGCGATGGTTAGATGGCATCCTCGAGGCGCTGCAGATTAAGTTATGTGATGTTAGGAAGATATTGAGAGACCGGAAAGCGTGGCGTGGCAAGGTCCATAGGGTCACGAAGAGTCGCACACGACTGAACTACTGAAATGAACTGACAGCGACAACAACATTAAAAGGCTAACTGTGCTACCTGGGCGGAGAAGAGTTGGTATGTTGTGCGATGTTGTTGTTGCGACTGTAAGAAGAAGGAAAAGAAAATGCACGGGCCTGCTACTGGCTCTGTAGCTGAGCCACCTAAGCTGCGTCATGCGGACAGGAGAGAGAAATTAGAAAAGAAAGAAAAAGAAGAGGGAGAGAAAGACGAGCGTCGCAACAGCCGTCGTCCACCACCTAAGCGGGTGCGGGTGCAATGACGGCCTACAACAGATATACATTTAGTGCCAGCCAGCCCCCACCGCAAGAGGTGTTGACCTACCAGTCCGTGCCGTTTAGGGCCAGGAACAGCCACCCTTCATCACCATTTCTATCGCTGTGCGATGTCAGTGCCTGTTAAAGATCCCAATGTGGCCGAAATTACTCCGCAGCCCTACTACGGCTCCCCTTTTCGCTTTCACTCCAGCCTTCTTCCCTGCCCTTGCCGCGCGCTGCGTGTGTCGAACGAGCCTGCTGTAGCGTTCGCTACAATGTCCTAAATATTCATTCTTTGATGAGAATGGAAAGGGCGTCTGAGTGCTGTGCGATCAGAGTTCACGTTGAAAACCATTATGACGAAACGTAAAAGCGTACAGCAGGACACGCACTACAGAAAGGACGAAACAGGAGACGCGCTAACGCGTGTCATGTGCCGTCTTCTCTCGTGTGTGTCTTCCTGCGCGCTTTTACCATTCGTCAATTTGCAATGGGCCATCTAACCCAACCTTCAATGTTTGTTAAAAATCACCAGATGGACGAAGTTATTCTATTTCCCTAAAATATGGCTCTTCTGCCCAGTTTCCCTTTCACTCCCTCCTTCCTTTCTTTCCTTACAGAGTTCAGGTGTCCACAGAACGTGAGTAAATACGGCACCTTTGGTTTGCTGTGAACTGTTTATTTGTATTCTTCCGAGCAAAAAGTAGGTAATTACAATATTTTAGGCTAGAAAGTTGGAGTTTTGTGTGATAAAGTACTATTTATAACATTAATAATTATTTTATTATGATTATGTATTTGCTTCACTTTTTGCTTATTCCCCTGTTCAGTGCTGCCTCTATCATCAACGGGTTTTTATCCGTTTCTTATCGATATTTTAACTTTAAACTTTATATTCAAATCTTACTGTCCCGCGTTCAATTCTATTTCTTTATTGTATTTTCCTGTATTTCTAGCCAGTGTTTCAAGTACCACGTACCTCTTGCGCCTGGAATGGTTTATTTTATATGTATCTCTATATTAATATAATCAATGTCGGGTATTTGTTGTTTTTTTCTCTCTATCTATCGTTTTTTTTTTCTTTTGTGATGTGCTCAACAATTCTCTCACTGTGTATACAAGACATGCTACTCACTGATTTCATTTTTTCCGTGACACTTTTCGTCTCAGTTTCATTTCATGTGTTTTTATCTCTTCTTCCGTGTTCTATCTGTGTGCGTAAAACTTTTGTTCGCGTTCTCATTTTGTATTTGTGCTGCATCACGATGACCACGTGGTTGTTCCTGCGCACATTAAATAAAGATTGATTAATATTATTATTAGTAGTAGTAGTAGGATCGCTTCTATTCTCCCTTTTTATTAACGACGTTTCCTCCGTAATCAAGAACTCGTCGTTTCTTCTTTATGCTGATGATATAAAAATATTCAAGTTCATACATTCTTCTCAAGATTGCTTGTTGTTGCAATCGGACATATCTGCTTTTTCTGGTTGTTGTGCGAAGAATCTACTTACCCTAATTCTTCCAAAACAAGGGTTGTCTCATTTACTCGTAAAACGCACAGCTTTCTCTAGCATTATTCTGTGAATTCTGTGCTGTTGGACAGGTTTGATAAATTTATGGCCTTGGTGTACATTTTGACCCCACCCTCAGCTTTTCCAGAGTACAGCAAAACGTTTTACGGATATTTCGATATCGCTTTCCTTGTTCAACTTCCTCCACTCGCTCCACCAAGAGTACCCCACTGAATCTTCCTTCTCTTAACTGCCGTCGTGTCAGAGTAGATATAATTTCTATACAAGCTCCTTCATGGCCAAATTATGTGCCCTCAGATCTTAGAGTACATTCTTCTGCGCGTTCCGCGAAAGAGCATGAGAGAATTCAGACCGTTTCAAGTTTCTCCGTTTCTTCATTCCCATTCTCCTCTTGACAGAATGCAAATGTTGTTTAACTATTTTTGTCTTTACCTTGACATCTTCCAAAACTCGCTCTCTCCATTTATATTGGACGTTCGTAGCATTGTACTCTAAACTGTATTTATCACACATACCTTACACTTTCTAGCTCAAGTATTGTATTTTCCTACTTCACGTTTTGCTTTTTCTCCTTTTCAGTGCTGTTTAAAGTATCTTGTACTGCTTTTTATCGGTTTCTTATTTATATTTTAACTTTAAACTTTTATTGTCGAATCGTAATGTCCCGCGTTCAATTCTAAATTTTTATTGTATTTACCTGTATTTCTAGCCTTTGTTTTAAGTACCACGTACTTGTTTGTGCCTGGAATGGATGTTTATTTTATGTATATTTTTATTACTATAATCAATGTCGGTTATTTGCTGTTTTCTCTCTCTATCTATTGTTTTTTTTTTTCGTGATGTGCTCTACAATTCTTTGACTGTGTATATAAGCCATGCTACTCATTGATTTCTTTATTTTCGTGACACTTTTCGTCTCAGTTGCATTTCATGTGTTATTTGTTTCGTCTTTTGCGTTCTATCTGTGTGTGTAAAACTGGTGTGTGCATTGTCATTTTGTTTGTGCGGCAGCACGAAGACCACATCATTGTTCCTGCGCACAATAAATAAAAATTGATTGATTATTTTTATTATTAATATATATATACGAACAATAATAATAATAATAATAGTTAAGGTTTCATGGTTCGCCCATACCAGAAAAGTAGGAAGGAAGAGGACCAAGGGCATTCTCATGGACAACGTATTGGCCCATGTTTAGTCAAAACAGACAGTCTATTCACAATTTATACTGCAGTAAACTGTACAACATCGATGGTACATTACAGCAGAAATTTAACAAATTCTTTCACGTTTTTTACTGCTATTTATTTTCTGCAAAACCAATTATTTTGTTCACAAGATCCATGCCAGCATTTCTTAAAAAAAGTGCCTGGCATGAACCAGTTGTCACCAGTGTTAGGGAGAACGGAGTTCTTCAATCCGTATTGTAGTCCACTTTTTTCACACTTGGGCACTGCACCGTTCGCTGTATCATCATCTGAAAAAATGCATAAATAGAGCGCACTTAATGGTAACAGTATCGAAGTTGAGTGATTCAAAATTTGGAGGGTTCAGCGCTGCCGAACCAAATGTGGCGCAATAGCTTGAACTGCGGGCGGCCGAGTGTTGCCTCCAACACAAACAACGTTCCGTTGAACGCATCAGAGTTCTCCGGCATTCGACGCAGAGTCTAATTTCAAGCAGCGCTCCAATACGGCTTCTTTTTCTTTCTTTCCACTTTCACTTCCACCTTCCTCCTTTCTCTTAGACGCGGACAGGCGTCCCCAGAAACAAATGTGACAGATACTGGGCCTTTCCCTTCCTCCAAACCAATTACTGTGAATATATTATGCGCTGCGCGTGCGAAGCCGGCAAAAGCTTCAATGCTCCACTCAGTCAACTTTCCGCGACTACGCGCGCAGGTGCAGTGAGGAAACTACCCATCTTCTCTCCACACAAGCTCGCACATCTGCTGGAATACCGACCCCTTCTCCTCCTCTCTGTAGCCAGCGCAGCGGCGGAACACCCATGGAATGCGCACGTTAAAGATCCCCAGGTGGTCGAAATTACTCCGTAGCCCTCCACTACGGCACCTCTTTCTCTCTTTCCACTTTCACTCCCGTCTTCCTCCCTTCCCTTACGGCGCGGTTGCGGTGTCCACAGAACACAAGTGAGACAGTTACCGCGCCTTTCCCTTCCTATAAAATAAATCAATCAGTACACCCATGGAATGGCGTATGCGCAGTTGTGGTCTGTGCCCGGTTCCACTAAATGTGCTTCTATACTCCTGCATACCTCGCCTCAATGCTGCAGCGGATAAGATACCAGACTACTGTGCCGGAGTTCCCGTATTCGAACTGACTGCCGGCGGCTGCGTTTCGGAGGATGCAAAACGCACAAGTTGCAGAAAAAATTTGGACCAATACCGGCTTAGCATCGAAAAGTTTGCACGAATGTCACACATATATTAGCATTTGATACATATGATTGCCGAACCTACATACAGCCGGGCTAAATAGAGAAGTAGGAGCTGTATATTTAGATATTGAAAAAGACGTGTACCTACGATCCTGGACTTCCATTTTTAAGCCTATAACTATTTATATTGCTATTGACTGGCTCTTCTATTTTGGCACCCCAACTGGTTTTGTCGTTTATCGTAATATTTTTCATCTGGTGTTTCACTGCCTTATAAAAATTTTTCATGCTTTCAAATTTATTTGCACCGCAATTTTGTAAGCCAAGCTTACTAAAGTAAATTACCTTAAAAAATTATTCCCAGCTTTGAAAGAAAACACAGTGAAGCATCAATTTAAAACTTCACATACTTCCTTGACAATGGCTTCTTCATATTTCTGTCAAGAATAGATACATAGGCCGAAAATATATCGCTCGAAGTTCTGAATTACACATCCGTGGAGAATAAAAATACCACCTTGTATATCTTAGGTGAATGACATTATGAAGACAGTCTGTGATTTCTCAAATTCGCCCCGCCGGGGTGGCGCAGGGGTTAGGGCACTCGACTACTACGCGCAAGGATTTCGGATCGAATCCCGGCCTTAGCGGTCGCTTTTAGGTGGTGGCTGAAAGCAACGCGTCTGTGTGCTATGCGACATCAGTGCACGTTAAAGAACCCCAGGTGGTGAAAATTTCCGGAGTCGTCCGCTACAGCGTCTCTCATAGCATGAGTCGCTTTGGGCCATTAAGCCCCACAAACCAAATGAAACCATTTTTCAAATCCTTCGCACCGTTTTTCTGTTCGGCGCACTTTAGTGTCATGTTGATTATTTCGGGCTCGAAACCACCGTCAAATGGTATTGCCATTTTGTGATGTGATATATGCAACAAGGTTTATCTCGGATGATCGCTGCCACGCGCAACCTTATGCTTGTTGATTACGCTGATAGCTAAGCCAGTTCGGTTTGGTCGCTTAGACTGGAGGCTCTAGTTCTTCAAATTTTTCTAATCAATCATAAATTTCCGCAGAGAAGTTACCGTATCCTAACTGAAAGTTAACGCGATGGCTGAAAGACAGGGGCGAAAGGAAGCAGCGGCACCCATATCATCACTTTCTTGCGTCTTTTGGCCCTGAATTTCCTTGCTGTGTAACCTCGACCGATGCTGCATTAAGGGTAGTGACCTTTCCGCCAAATGACTGATGTGCATATGTCTTTTTGCTATCCAGACAAAAATATTCTTGGCTCATCGTTGGAAGGGAGCAGATGGCAGCGCTGATCGTCGCCGATTCCCGGGTCCCTGACGCACGAATTTAGCGTCTAAGCACTTCTTTCACAATAACGAACGCCAGCGAGGTTAAGGTTTTTTCACGTGCGAGCCAAAGACTGAATCATGAGCATATAAGGATCAAAATGCGCGCTCGCGACTGAGCGACAGCGTGGTGCAGCCACGGCGAATGCAGACAAACCCCAACGTGAGTAGCGCCACCACTTGGCGTTAAGTAGCGTAATCAACCGAGGCGCGGCGACGACCGCGGAAGGCTAATCCGGCAGGCACAAAAAAAATAGAGGAACTTTTGGTGTTATAAGTCAGCACTACATGAGAAAAAACTTCGAGATATGGGAATCTCGCTGTTCGGTAAGCATCAACGAACGTTTATTTATCAGACGGGCACTGCAAGGAAAAAGAAATGAAACCTTCAGGCACAAACGGAACAGTCTAAATATTTATGGTCGTAAACATTAATTGTTAGATAACAGCATTTGATACACACTTCAAATATTGATTGTTCAGTAATATGAACCAATAAAACACCGCCGCGTATTTGTGCGCTCCGAGCATCGCAATAAAAGAGTAAGTTTTTCTTGCAAAACACTTCAAAACAAAGTTTGCACAGAACCGCTTTAAGGCTGGAATTTGTTATCACACTGATGTTTATTATTTATTTATTTATTCCTCAAAGGTTCAGGGACATTACATGAGGGGTGGGCTGTGATATTTAATATGAATACAAAATATATTCGATGGCGGATTTGTATTAGCTGAATTTGGTGATGGTTGCCACTTCAAGAAAATGGTGCAATGTTCACAAATGAAACTGTGTGCATTTATTATCTAATTGCATCTGTCGTGAAATCAACCTTATATAACAAACAATCCTACAGTTTGCAGCAAATGGAGGTCTATGTTGGGCGTTAAAATTGAAATATACCAAAAACAAGTCAGCTGAGGCTAGGCGAAAAACAACTCTGTCGACCCTCATATAGCGATGACCTTTACGCTGACGTAAAAAAGGAACCATAAGCTGCAGCATGTTAAACTAAGATCGCTAGCTTCTATTTGCGGCTTCAGAGTCATGGTGTAAAAAATAGTCCAGCACAAATATTTACTACAAGCAAATATCTATGAGCGTCATCCATTAAACATTTTCAGCTATTTCCTGAAGAGCAAATCTACTCGTACATAAAAAGAGCTATGTTATGCTCAAAATCTTCAAAACCAAAAAAAAAAGAACTTCCGGTGGTATCAGGCAAACAGCTTAATGAATTGCAGATAATGAGGAATGAGAGTTGCATCTGCAGAAATAAGCGAACTTTTCCCTAACCCTGGAGACTAAGCAGGAATAAATTATTTTTTTATGGAAAACTGAATTGTTTTTTCTATGTGAAGGGGACGTGCAATAGGCGATGAAGTTTGCTGTGCTATTCTCTTGTTCGGCTTCACTTTGCATTAAACTATCCACAGCCCTACGACGTTCGCACCATATCATAGATTCGGTTTCTACTTTATTGTTCTCATAAGATCACGTGACCTGCAGAAGAGAATTAGTGTATATAGAGCTTCACGCACACCTTATTTTATGAAGCTTTTTATAAAGTAAACATGAGAGTTAACATAAACGGCATTTCACACTACAAAGCATCAGTTTCGTAGAAAAAAGAATTCCAAAAATTTAGCGGCGCCTAACCCATGTCCAACATATATTCAGTCTGAAGGAACTCTGAACATGCGTAAATGAGCAGCTTCTTTCTGGTGCAAATCTCTAATAACATGACAGAAAAAAAGCTATGCTATTTCACTACAACAACAAAGCAGCATTTACATAAATCTTCTGCTAACTTCTATCTCAAAAAAATTAAGCAGTAGTGTATATAAATAAAAACCTGATCGTAAAGCAATTGCAAACAAGGAGGCACGTGGTTCAATATATTTTATGTACCACTTCAAAACATGAAATATTTGGAAGTATTCGTTTCAGGGTTAAAAGCAAAGCAAAAATCAGGGAGACTGAGTAAACATGACAACTGCTGGAAAAGTTGCGTAATCAGTTGTATAAATGCAACGGAATGAAGGCAAAGTAAACAACAGGTCATGAATTGTCCGCCTCGGAAAAGGAAGACGCATCTTGATAATTTTGAGGATTACAGGAAGAATATTTCGTACGGTCAAGATGGACTCTCAAATTTCCAGAACAATATTCAGCTGGCTCAGCTGGGGCAGTGTGCTTGAATTTTTTTTTTTGTGTTCCTTCCTTGCTCTGTATTTATATGCTTAATGAAATCGCTATAATAAAGTACAATGCAATAGGTGAAAAGGTGACAGCGAACGGTACATAAACAGGGACTAATAATCATTTCGGATATATTCTATATATTATCCAGATGAATTATTATCGAGATCACTCAGTTATTAGCTCATTTACGCTAGAATGTAAGCATTGCAGCGCAGCAATTATGCAACAGACTCAGATTGTGAAATGGCAAAGGGAATTGCAAAGGAAGGGCCTAAAAATTAGCATGACATGGTAAACCCTTTCACATCCGCGTTATCATAGATAAGAAGGTATTAATAACAGATAATACTCATACAATAAAAACTCGTTTCTCGTCTTACTTTCCACGCACCATATTTGTTATTCACTTTCCGATGTTTCCGTTTCATGTAAGGCTCATTCGGCTCTCTATGCTCCGGATCTCGTAACAAGCCGAACACTCCCTGCCCCTCTTACTTCAATCCCAACCGAACGGGATGCAAGAGCAGTTCATCTTCGTGTACTGAAACTCATAAGTACAACCGCTCCACTGTTCGACATATTCGCGGGATCGTGCGCACGATCTGCCAAATAACGCGGCCGCGATGAAAGAAAGGCTGCCGTTCGCTGCCTCCTCTTTGTAGGCGATGGCAGCATCGTATTTCTGTCGTTCATGTGGAGCGTATTCATTGATATTGTTGTTGACGAAATTTGTTTTTAGCAGCAACCACTACAGTGTCATGGTTAAGAAGCACAGTAGTTCAAGATGACTGCCTTTCACAAAAAGCCTTTATAAGCACCTTTTGTGGTCCAGTGTCTGCTCCACGCGTGAAAAGTGTGAAAGCAAATCTGTTTTCTTTCTTTTTTTTTTTTTGCTTGAACTGCAGCCTTTGTCAAGTAGACTGCAAGAAAGAGAGACGGGCAGTCACCCCGTGATCAAAAGAAAGCATTGAAGAGCTTAGGACTGAAACCTATTGGTCTCGAATTCCATTCCGCAGGTGCGCATCAGCACTTGTTTGATATTGCGATGCACTGCTAATCTGATTATCTCTCCAATGCTTTTGTTATTTCTTAGGAAGGCACTTTAGTGAGGACTTCATTCTCAAAGGACCTATTGAAAATTTTGGCGTCGACACTGGAGAAAAATATATTTTATCCAATAAAGTGCTTCCCTTGTTTGTAATTAGTGCTCCAGACTAAGCTTTGTTTGGCGAGTTCATGGTATCACGCGATGCTTAGTTACTATCAACGTATATAGCCACTCTGACTATGCATGAAATAAAAGTGCCGCCCACCAAAAAATATTGTTTTCGGTGCACTAGTGCAGAAAATACATTGCAGATGAAAGCGCGAAATCCATAGCAACAAACATTGTGAACTTAACAGCTGCAATTAAGAAATATTGAGGGCGACAAAATTTTCGTTACCTGTATCCCCTTACGAAAATGGGTTTTGAATTTCGGGTTTGATCTTATTGTTTTCTTAATGAGTACAAAGGAACTCAACAGACATTCAATCCTTCTGTGTTTTAGCAACAACTTTAAACCAGATTTTCAGCTAACATTTCACATTATTTTTTCTTGTCTTGAAAATCAACGTTTTTTTTGTGAACTGCTAATGTGTAAGCACAAAATGTGAAAAGTCAACGGAAAGTATGATGTGTATTTTCTCGGTCATTGCGACACTCATTGAGAGGACACGGTGTGTTTCAACTTGAAACACAGTGCAATCTGAGCAGTTCAGTATAGAAAGAAATTATTATCAACCATCACTCAGTTCAGTTCAGTTCAGTTCAGGCGTTCAGTCATGTCCGACTCTTCGTGACCCTAAGGACCATGTCACGCCACGCTTTCCGGTCTCTCACTATCTTCTTAACATCACATAGCTTCATCTGCAATGCCTCGAGAATGCCATCTAACCATCGCGTTCGCTGCCTAACCCTTCTCCGGCGACCCTCAACCTTTCCCAACATCAAATCTTTCTCCAGCGACTCCTCTCTTCTCATCAGATGACCAAAGTAGCCGAGCTTTAACTTTAGAATTTGACCCTCCAATGAGCAGTCAGGGTTTATGGTCGACAATATCGACTGATTTGAT
>JAJIZL010019967.1:0-17936 GCA_023969395.1 Amblyomma maculatum | reverse complement strand
GCTGTGCTATATGAACTCGTATACAAGACTAATTGTTAATCAGGAGCTAACGAAACCAATACCACTGGAATCACCTGTTCGTCAAGGATGTCCACTGTCTCCACTGTTGTTTGGCTTATATCTGGAACCCCTCTGTCTCAGTATAATTAACAGTGCAGCCATCCGTGGTTTCTCTCTGGCTCAATGTGAAGTTAGGATTTTAGCTTACGCGGACGATATCGCCCTCTTTTGTTCTGACAAAAAGAGTGTACTTGAGGCTTTACACTTCACTGAACAGCTCTGCGATGTATCAGGCGCGGCCCTTAATTTAGATAAATCCAAAGGTTTTTGGTTGGGACACTGGGGCACTAGACCAAGCCAGTTTGGAGCCATATGCTGGGACTGTAGTCCTCTTCAGTACCTAGGGATTCTGCTGCACCAAGTTCGTAACAGCGCAGCCTACTGGGATTCACAAATCGTACCTATGCGGCGACAGACGCAGGCTTGGATGGGTAGGGAACTCTCAGTGTTTGCTAGGGCACAGATCTGTAACATATTTTTGTTTGCAAAGCTTGCGTATGTCCTTCAAGTCCTGCATTGTGCGAGGAGGAAAGTACAAGTTATACACAGAATAATTGCAACATTTGTTTGGCGCTCTCAATGGGAGCCCATGCGGCGTGACAACTTGTTTCTTCCCTTAGAGTCTGGTGGAGTGGGCCTTGTTCACTTGTTTGTGCATCAACTTGTTTCCCGTTTTTTCTTTTTCAAATCGGCAAACCATCCGTTTCTTGTAACTGTGCTCATTAGGCGTCTTAGTCCACATTTGCCTTACTTATTCGCAGCAACTGGGCAGGCTCGTGAGGGCCTTTTATGGGGACTCCTTAAGGAGGTTGCTGACACTTTCAATTTTCTCACTGTGCGTTTCTCTGTAGAATACCTGTATAGCCTCTCGAGAAAGCAGATGACCCAGGCTCTCACTGAGTCTTTGTTCCCTACACCGTTGTATCGGCGGCCTTATCTGAGGTTTCTGGACAACACAGTTCTGAAGCGTGTTAGGCAAATGTGCATTCAGGCAGCTGCAAAAACGTTCTTTTTCAAATTACATACAGCGACGTTGTCTGTCAAGACATTTCTTCACAATAAGGAGATGTTTGTGCCCTGGTCGGTAAATTGTCGTCTCTGTAACGTGCCTGAGACAATTGATCATTGCTTTATTCTGTGCCGTGATGCTATGTTCTTTTGGAACATACTACAAAGAACTGCTAAAAAGGGCATTGAAATTATGCCTTATACAATTAGATTTTTGCCTCCTGACAAAAACTCTGTCGTGCCTTACGATCTATTTGTGTTGATGGGACTGTTCAGCCTTTGGAAAAGCCGCATGAACGACAGGCATGCTGAGCCACCAAGATCGTCCAAATCCGTGTTTCGGGAGCAGTGTGCTTTGGTGAGAAGTGTATATGCTGCACGTGAAGAACCTCCAAACTGGATGCCGTATCTAGACGCGTGTGTATGTCTCCCAGACTTTTGATGTTCTGGTGATTGTGCATTGTCGGGCTGGGGATATGACGGGCTCGTATTAAGCAGCCCGGTAACTTTAGACATGGACATGTTTAAGTAAGTGGAGTTGTTCCTTTTTACGGAAGTTTTTCCATGCAATAAAGAACAGAAAATCCCCGAGTGGCTGAGTGGTTAGCGTAGAAAGCTACGGATTAAGAGGTGCCGAGTTCGAATCGCGCCAGAGATGCAGAGTGTTTTTTTTTCGCTTAGTTAATTTTTTTAAATTTTTTAGCTTTCTTTAATGTAGTTGAGGTGCTTCGCTACGTTTTAGCTTTCACTTTTGATCCAAAAGTGAAAGCCATCAGGCGCTCATTGGTCAACACTCATGAACAACACACAACAAATGCACACATTAGGTACCAACCAGAAACACGGTGGCCAACTTTCTTATGAAATTCATCAAAAATGCATCAATAAAATGTATAGAAATGTTAATGTGCATGATGAGAAATGTAATAAACATTTAATCAGAAACTCATTAAGCTTTTTTGTAAAGCCACTTGGCCCTTGCCTTTACATCAAAGTTCACAGCCTTGTACAGATGTTCAGTGATCAAAGGGGTAATTCTGAGTTTATTTTAAGTACTTATAACTCATGAACAGACAGTAAGGCAAATCGGCACGTATATGCAGCACGAAATTAAGGCACATTTTCAGCGAGGAAGGCTTCAAAATGTTTAATGGGCACTCGCGTAAGAGGTCTCGATGAACGAAGAACCTAACCATTAAGCTGCATAAACCATATTCATCAAATACATAACTGAAAGAGAAGGAAGTGGTTCTCGTGCCAAGTTCGGCACTTCCTCTATGAGGAACCGCAGAAAAGGCATTCGCATTTCCAGAGAAGCCGCAAGAAGCGCTAGAGCTCATTGAGCCAGATGCCGGTACAATAAGTATTGTTACGAAGACGCAAGAGTTTAGCTCATTGTCAGATCTCCGAACGTTATTTGTTATTTCACTTTTTACAGCGCAAGATGAATTCCTAGAACATAAGGTAATATGGTAAATTAAAGGAACGCCACAAAACAACACCTTTAGATTCCTGCATACTACTCAAGAATGTCACGTTGCTAGACGAGTCAGATTATAACTTTTGGGATATTTGAAGAAAGAGCATAGCTTTGCGCCAGGCCCTCATACTCCAAGAAGGCTGTTCGATCCAATTTCTACTTTATTCCTAGCAGGTGTTACCAGCCTGGAATTTTCTAGTAAGAAGCTGCCACTGTTTGGTCATTTTTTTGCTAATAACAATTCGAAATACTTGTCCTGTATGCTGTTTAGTATTTTGTGGCAGTATCCCGGGAGCACGCGTTTTTGAAGCTGATCGGTATTCTCATCTAAACAAGAGCCCTCATGATAGGAAAGGAATGATTGATGGTGGTTCCGTATCTGTGATGGTGAAATGTCCCTTACTTAGTGGAGGCCGTGCTGAGTGTGCGCTCCACATATTCCGATCGGCGTTACTTGAAGGTAAGAGGAAGAGAGGACTATGCATACTTGAGCGAGGTGCACATAATGACTTAGAAAAGGGCAAAAAGATTCCTTCCAAATTGGCAATCTCTCCTTTACCAACGCGTTTCCTTACAAAGCAGTCAAACCCCAGTCGAAAAAAACTACAGAACTGTGTCAAAAATACGACAAAATATCCTGCAGTTCTGTCGTAACCATCAGATTTTTCTGTAGTTCTGTAGTACTTCTCGGTAGTTCTGTAGTTTTTCTGTAGTATATATCTGTTGTCTGTAGTTCTGTAGCACATTTCTGTTGTAACTACAGAAGTTTTTGATGTTACTACAGAATGTTTTGTTGTCACAACAGGTTTCTCGTCAAAATCCGCAAAAAAATTCTGTCGTAACATCAAAACATTTTCTGTAATTTTTTCCGACAGGGACGCTCAATGATATTTATGTGTTTGTGCTCTTGGCTACAAATGCAAGCGCTTGCATTACAGTGTACAGGCATTAGTGTTTAAAACCTGTAACAAAAGCGTTTGTTGAATTGCGGTAGAAACGGTGGACACTTCTTTTGCCTGCTGCATTATTCCCCTATCACGCCCTATCGGTGTGGGGTGCTACATTGTAGGGACACTTAAGCTCATGCTTTAAGAGTAGGATGTGAGAGCGTAAGCTACCAGCCCACATATAAATGAGAAGGGTTCAATGCTGCTGAACCGAATGTGGAGCGAAAGCATTAGCTGCCGGTGACAGAACGTTCTTCTTCTTCTTCTTGAAACGTGACTTCCGCCGGGGCTGCGCGACGGTTCGAAACCTTTGAAAATATTGCTTTCGGAATAAAACCACCCATTAGTCAGCGCTATCCCGCGTCACATGCCACAACTGCCTTACAAAGGAAAGCTCATGAGTAGCCCCTCGATGTGCACCACTCAAGTTCTATGAGTGACATATATATGAAACCAGCGTTAAACAAAGCAGCACTACCTAACCGGCGTGTCAGTGTGTAAGAATCCAAGGGCCGCTGATGCCTGGATTCTAATCTCAACGAATGGCCTAACTGGCAGCACGTACATAAATTAGACCATCATAATTGTTTTTTGTGACGTAAAGTCAACCATTCACAAATGAATACTCGGCTACGTCACCAGCCAACTAACAACTTCTGGAGGCTCCAACCAAAATTCGGCTTTTCAGCTTTGGCTGCGAATGAGATATTACGATAAAAAATTAGTCGGAGTGGAGCGGATAGCTCGTAAGAAGCTTGAGCAGGACATCGCTGCTCCCGCGGAACAGATCACAAAGACTGAACTTCCTAATTGCATCCACGTCTTCTTCACAAAATTTCTTCACAATGCAATGGATCGAAACATACCACCCTTTTCATTTAGGTCAAAGAGAGGGATTGAACTACATGTCACTCGCCCATTATCCTCCTCTACCCCCTTTCCGAAAAAAAGTTCCACTCGCCACCGATATTGTCATTGTGCAATTCGAAAACATATTATTCAGTTTCAAATCCAACTGGACGAACACCGCAGAAGATTTCGCCTAACCCCAAGAGATTCGATGACATATACCATGAAAGATATATGTCGGAATGTCCTAAATGTGAGTGGGCAGTCCCTTTTTCACACTGTCGCAGAATAGTATCTGGCTGGTGGAATGTTATAAGCTATTCTTTCTTTGAATAAAAATCGTACAATTTGCTAAGAGAAATGCAATTTCTTTTCAGCTCTCGTCACTTCGGGCGATGTTACTATCATGCCGTTAAGACGAATAGAATCATATCAGACTGATCAATTTATTGATTAAATATAACAAAGACTAAATTCAAGAAAGGGTGCTTTGAACAAACATATATGACTCCCGAAAAACGGCAAAATTTAAATTAGTCCTTAACTCTACTGAGTGTACTCAGTGTCCAGACACTAAAACGAGATGAAAGACGTTAAGCTTACCAAATTGGACACTAGAAACGATACTGAATAAAACAGAATTAGCTTCGATCTACTTGCACCTGAAAAGAAGCCAAAATGCTTCCCTTGTTTGTGGATTGAAAAAAAAAACGAAGGGAGGCACTCTGCAGGACGCAAATAGAAGCACTTTTTATAGGCTCAGAAACGATATTCTACTTTACTTTCTTTTCTTTCCTATTTATTTTGCTTGGCTACGAAAAATATTCAGCTGCAGTTTATATGCGCAAAATCATAAAAAATATTCACTTTCAATGCCCTCTGCGAGCACTCTTTTGAAATCATAAGTCAAATAAGAAGTGATAAAATCTTTAATGCAGAACCGGGTATGTATTAGTAACATTATTGTGATATAACCGAGCGAATTCAGTGCCGGCCATGCAAGAAAGGTTGAAGGTTGGAAGCGTTTTTTCTCCTCTAGAACAGATGCATCATCATATGAAGACAATATGATGTCTCCATCCCTGAAACTGTCTCCAGCTCTAATATATGCCTCTATCCCTGAACACTGCCGAGGTTCTAAGAACTATCTAATGTGTTCGAACAACTTGACACAAAGATTTCAATCGTTCTTCGAAGGAGGCGTTCTAAAAGAAAAATAACTTATCAGCAGAGTTTTTATGTTCCAGGAATGACATTATCTCCTTTCACAAGTGTCTGCCTAAGGCAAGTGAAATATATTTGCTTCTAACCTTTGACAAAACATCTTAAACTGTGAAAACCATAAAACGTAGCGGATCATTCTGCAACAAAGTTGGGAACGTGAAACATGTATCACAGCATTAAACATACATACGTGAAATATGGACAAGTTGGCGTTGGTACGATACGTGGAATGCGAAATAAATATTGAATGATAAAATATGACATCTGCATATGCAGGACAACATAGTCTTCTGACGAAGCATTCGTAACGCTACGAAGTATCGGTGAGTAAAGATAATTTATGTACAGAGATTTAGGACTTCGCGGAATAGTCAGTGTATTGTCAGCTAGTGTAACTTCGTATGCTGAGGGTTCTCAGGCGAACAAGCCTTCATGCCTCCCCTGCATGGCATAAATTTGCCGCAACGAATATATACATCAGATGTAGGAAAATGAACATTCTGCCGACAAAAGTGCGTGGTGGGTTGGCGGAGAGAGATAGAACAGTGAATTTGTAGCGGCCTAATGCTAGGCAGTATAGCACGCGTAGGCAGCAAACGCCATCAGTGTGCCACAATTTCTATGATGTGTGTAGACATAAATTGCCAACTTGTTAGTCAAGGTTCGATTTATTCGCTTTGCGAGGCATTCATTTGTGTTGAGAGGTCGTAGATCATTGCACAAAACGGTATTAGAGGTGCAAGAACGCGTCGCGCCTGGCACACATTGAAAAAGTCTAAATTGTGTACCTGCATCACTTCGGCTGCACCAGTGCACATTATATTCCAGGAGGTTCAGCGTGTGGAGCGGCACATGAATCGTGCTTCGTTTGCGCTTGCAGTTTACATTTGTACCTCACTTTGGGTATCGCAATTTTACCTGTGAATAGCGTTTTGCTCACAAGGAATGTTTTTTTTCTTGCGTGTATACGCAAACTGCTATCATGGATGCCATAAAAATTAAGAAAGTGCTTTATCCTCGATGCAACTCAGGTTACCGGTCTTGTAATGAGAATATGTCTCTCGGGGCGGCACCTAAAAAACGGTCCGCTTGAAGGTATGGCATCACTTGATTACACGTAAAGATCTTATATTGCAAGCAAAAGAATATCTCCGAGAAACATTTTGAGAAAGTATTTCAGAAACTTAGGATGCAGATTCTAATGCACTCGTTCTCTTTAGTGCTCCACAAAGAACAGCCGTGGCGAAAGTTGCTACGATATTCCCTGACTGTCCCAGCTACATATCGAAAGATGAGGGAAAAGGAAAAACACGAAACACGCTCAGCCAAAAACAGGCCGGTATGACAGTAGGCTGTCCTTCGAGGTATACTGCAGTCGTTAACATGACATCGGAGCCGTCAGTGCCGTTCCGCAATGCGCAGCCATTTAATAAGGATGTAATTACCCTGATGGTGCTTCGCTGAAATATATTCTATGAATATCCCGACAGAGTGGAAAGCCTAGGCATTCAGAATACTGTGTGCAACTGTCTCATATTTGACTTCGATGGCTTGCAAACAGTCCCTAGAGCCTCAGCTGAAAGCTGCAACACCCCCTTAAAACAGGGCGGCAGATAATAGGGGAAACAAGTCGTGAACTTCTTGTCTAAGCCTTGTAGTGCCGATGAAACCTACTTATATAGACAAGGAGTTGATTGTAACAGTCGCGGTGATGGTAAAAGAACCACCCCTATTCTGTGGCCTCACTCCAAGAGTGACCAATATAGAGGATATCAAGTTAATAGCGCGCGTGAGCAAAATGTGTTGGTGCACTGGTCGAAGAGCTTTGAAACACATTCTGATGTCCGTCCTGAAAGTGCATTTGTTGCCATAACAAATCAGTGGCGCACAAAAAAATGTCCTCTGTTGCGGATGCACAGTAGAAATGGTACTGTGATTAGGTTGATATTCGTAAGATAGCATTTTAAGATTAGCCATAACTTCTTTTGGGCCTTCATTTGACGGCAGTATTAACTCCGTAATGGTTACTGTCGTTTCGGAAGATGTGAGCTGGAGCAGGAATTAATCTTGACTGTCATTGTGATTATTTTCAACTGTGGCTAAATTTGCATAATGTCCACGCGCTATTACATCACGCTCTTAAAGACGTCCAAGGTGAGTTGCCCAAACGTTCGTCGAGGAGGTTGGACACGAAGATATGAGCCATAACTATCGGCTTGCAGTAGGACGGGGAAAACCTAAATAATAATATTTAATTACGTACCATGAGTGTTGTTTAGATAGACGCGGCAATCTGAGTGATAAATCTCTCCAAGATTAGGCTCTTTTGCAAACGCAGAAAGGTGCCACGTCATCATTTTTTGAGACGATATTCTTAGTTCTTAATAGTACCTGTTGGATTCTTTTGCCGTGTATATTTGTATTATTGCGGCCCAACAATAATGAGTAATGGTTATGTGTCGAATAATGAGAAAAGGTTTAAATAGTGGACCACCGAATCTGTAGTAACAAGTAAATTTACTTACAATTGGGCAAGAGTTCACCATAATGGTCACACCAACTTGGTGACACCAACGTGGTCCTAACAAAAACTGTGCAACGTTTAAATTAATTTTATGGTCTTACTTGAGCGGAGTTTCTTATGGACAAAAATTATGAGCGCCGTTCCTCTGAAAACGTGAGTATATCATTGCAATGGCATTACCCTAAGACCGTTAAAATCTAGTAGTCAAACACTCGCATTTGCAAAACAGGCTCCAGTCGCAAGAAAATTGTGAAAAGGTATAGGACGTGATCAGGTCACGGGGTAGGGTTTACATTATCCATTCATCCCAGAGCTACGATGCGTTTCTTAATTTTCTTATCATGACTAGTGGAGAGGCGGTGCTCCTTCGGCAGCGAGGATGTAGGCATACGTACTGTGACCTCAATCGCTATAAGTAATGGCCTTAGCGAGCCCCTTTTTCGGTGCTGCTGTTATGCAAGCACAGTCCACTAGAGAATTCTTTCCACTACTTATGGAGGTGGAAAAATACGGGCTCTTTAGAAACGCAATTCTGAATGCCTGCCACAAATGAGACTGCTGGTGATTCAGCGAATGACTTTCATCGGCAATAACAGGATCTTGCAGGGAGACCAACATGCCTAGGGTCAGTGCTACAGGCTTATGTGAACTAGGTGGGAACCTGAATATGGACACCAGGTCCCACGCTCCATCTTTGTGCTTACCAATAATTAAGACTTTTTCCGGTCCCCGCTCATCCACTTCTGGAAGGTGAAACATTTGCTATCCTCAGGGCATGTGTTTCCTCAGAACATTCAATTGGTTATATATTCTCTCTTCCAGAACAGGTAGGACCTAGACCATGCGCCACTTAGGCCACTAGTTTTTATAGATTCGCTAGAGCTCTCGCATATGTCTCCTAAATGTAGATTGCAGAACACGCACAAAAGCTTGCCGTTGCATGCCTCCGAACCAACCATGCAGAAAATGCTGAACTTTTATGCATCGCCTTGGGTTCGCGTTGTGAGGACTCACCAGACGTTTTATCTATCATGCATTGATGGATTCTGGGAGTGTTGTGGTGTTAAATGTCTGCAAATTGTGCCTATTTTTTTCCCTTGCATTTCCATCCTTATCGTAATTCTGTATGCTAGAAGTACTGCTATCTACGCAAGGGCTTCCTTTCCTGCATCTTTAGCATGTAAAAACGTTTGTTCAGAAACGATTGGTTTCATACGGTTAAGAGTGCGAAGAAGAATCGTCTGCACACAAAATTCACCACGATTCTTCAGAGGAGTTTCTGCTGTTTTCCGCTTGCGTCACAGTTTGTAGGAGAAGGTCGCCGGATCTCTGCTTACTTTCTAACTTTTGCTGACGCACGTCCTCATGGTCCTTGCGATGACTTAAGTGGGCAAGTCAACTGCCGGCAATATCCGTCCTTAAGTGAATAACTAAAATCTTCGGAAACGAATGTTCAATTGTATGCGCTCCTAATTGTTTTATTTCAGTCTGACCCGTTTTAGGGGGCTGATAACAGACAGTTGTATTGTTAAATTCAGAATTCGCTTCTTTGTTCGACCGCCGAGCTAGTCACTCAACGTGGAGCCCAGAGGAATACTTGATGCTTCAGACGCATTACCCAATGCTGCTTCTGTAACTGCATACACAAAGGCACAGGTTGACTGATATACACGTGGTTAGCCTCTGCTAACCATTACAGTGAATATCACTGGCCACTACTGGGCGTCTCAGTGATCAGCGCGCTGGAAGATAAGCACTGTGGCATAGTTTCCAGTCCGGCCATTGCATCTGCTTTTGAATTAAGGCAATATGCAAAACACTAGTGTACTGCGTAAAGTCGCTGTATCCTAAAGACCTCTTAAGGTTTACATGTTCATGCGATATCTTTCTCTATTGAATCGAGAGTAGTCTTTGACACTTCGGGACGTGAAACGCAAATAATCATGCTGGCAGCAAGCAAGAGAGGGGCAACAATAGTCTCAAAGTGATTGTTTGAAGATTTTGTTTGCTTCCATAGATTCAGAAAATTCTTGCAGGTGTTTTGTTTGGAAAAGGAAAAATTCGGCTGGTTGCAGCAGGTATTTATTCGTCAAGATTTACAATACACGAACCGCAAATAGTGCCATCCAAAGCAATCTTTGGCGCTAGGCATAAAGCTTTGAATATGTAGCTGCAATTTGAATTTTTAGCATATATTTTACTTCTAGGAACCTAATATCTGCACGCATCGATCACCAAGGAAAGCAGTAATGAAATTCTTGCCGGTGGACTTAGAACATGGAGGTTTCAATATAAAAGAAAGGAATAACATAAGGTGACTACAGAAAAATAGAAATAGCTCAAGTGAATCTTAGTTCCGTATATTCGCACAGCGCCTCCGTCCGCAATACAGCTACCTTGATACGCTCGCTAGAAAAGTAGGAATAAAACTTCATCTGCAAGCACTAAGTAGTAGGCTAAAAGCGTAGCCGTATCCTCCTCGCACTTTTATGCCGAATATGGCGACTTCACACTAACAAACAAGAAGTCCGAGCGGAACGTAATCGAACGCGAGACTTCCTCGCCCTGAGAGAGTGCCCCAAAATTGTTATGCCAAAGCGGATTGCACTACGTCCTGACTGCAACATTATCGCACTATGCATGGAGCTTGGTAGTTTCTATCTTGTTCTAATTGTGACCCGGCAAATTTTATTGAAACTGTGACAAACTAGTTGCGCGCAGACTTAAAGGTATTTGTGGTCATATTTCTCTCCCTTTTCACCATGTATCTCCAAATCGAATTTAAGGCTTCTGTGCGATGGGCAGTAGAACCGATGACACATGTGCCTTATATTTAATGTCTTTAACCGAGTGTAAATTTCTAGGTGGAAATGAAGCAGATGACCCCTTCTGTTCTTTATAAATCATGCCAACTAAAGACGTTTAACACTCTGCCTAAATGTCTGCCAATCTGTCCATTATTAACTGCCAAGGAAAACATGCCGAATTATGTGAAACTGTGCTCTTGAACGTCCTAATCGGTGTAGACGAACTCGTCTTGTACTTCCGGTTAATCTCCTTAATGAGATGCATTAACACAGGCTTTTCAATTTCAAGGGCAAACTACTCGATCATGTTTGCCCAAAACAGAGGGCTTATTCACCATTTTATTGTACTAAACTGTACAACGTGTGGAAGTAGAATGCTAATGCAATTTAACTGCTTCGTCCACGTTTTTCACTCCTACACTGTAAGAAAAGGGCTGTTCTAACAGTTATTTACCCATCATATTTGGCTGCCAAAGTTTTCCAGCAAAAATTACACAGTATCGCTTTTTTATTGCTACAGGGTGTGGTTGTAATAATGCAATATTAGTCAGACGTACAGGCTCTACAATTTAAATATATGCGCCCTTTATACAGCCACTATTCCATAAAATATACAGACCTTATAAGCTACATGCGATTCTGTTATTTTCTATTCCGCCATTGTCCAGTATCATTTTCAAGCAACAGTTAAAATTACGAAATCATGTGTGTTTTCATGCTCACCCCAAACCCACATTTACAATATCAAACCCATTACTTGCAATATGACACAGCTGACTGCTCAACAAGGCAAGCCCCTCTGCTTTTGTTGCAGGAGAGGATATTGTACAGTAGAGACGATGGCAACGTTAAAGCTTTTCTTTATTCAATAAAAGTGTTCATTACTTTCTGGTGCTCTGCTTGGTGAAGGGCGACAGTCGCGCAAAATTAGTGCAGTGAACTCTCTGTCGTGTCGAGATGTGGGCGCGGCAGAAAAGCACAAAAACACCCAACTCATGCCTTCATGGCAAGTTCTGCACAGGTGCAAAATTAAATTGAACAAAAGAAAGTAGCTTATCAAGCAGTTTTCAGAAACAAGCACACCTCATATAAGTATTTGTTGAACTTAGCCATAAAAACGGAAGACAGACGGGTGACCAATTACACTAAGCTGACAATATCTACTCCTTTTTCGTATTACTGGTTGCATGATATGAAGGTATGAATGTCGAATCCAAATCTAAAAGGGCAATAACGGCAACGATGTCCAATACTTTCATAGGCATCGAACAGGGCATTCAGAAGCTAGATTTCGGCTTTGGTCAGCTAGCAAGGCCATACCTATTAGTCGATTTTCTTTCTACGTCGTCTATGTTTTAAAGTGACATTGTGAACCACTGATAACATTTTCATGTGTAAACCTACCTAATGTTTTGCTTCTTTTCACTGCGCCATTGTAATTGCTATCCACTGCTCAAAGTTATGACACTCCATAATCACGACAGATAAAATATCAGTATAATAGCTAATCATGAATGAAGGATTTGTAGTCAAATAGAATCATCTACTGCCTGTCACCGTAATATGTTCCTCGCAGTAACGCTTTCTATGAGGTTTATACGCCTTTGATGCAATCGAGTTTTTTTATCATGCACTCTATCTTCACTCCCGAGTTGCTTTGAAAAAGAAATTAAAAAAGGAAACCAATGATATCAGTGAATATGCTCACCTACATATCTCAGTATGCCTCGCAGATCTGATGAAACAAACCAAGAACTTTCACGTTCACTTATGTACGAGACTTCTTTGTTTAACTGCCACAATATGAGTTTATCCATATAGAGCTTTCTTTTTGGGATTTAAAAAAAAGATAACTAAAGGGATGCAATTATATAGAAGCAATCCACTGTGGGTAAAAAATCTACTTACTCATTTTATGTATGTCATGTCTGTCACCCTTTAATATAGCAAAGTGAATATTTATTCTACTTATATAAAAATTTAAAAGGAGTTAGTGTATTAAAAGTACAAAAATATGCATAACCTACTCAGGGCTAAGAAGCAAATTGCCCATTTTTTTGTTTAATATATCAAATTTCGGGATTTCCTGCCCCATCCCAGTTCACGTCATTCTTGCTTTTGCCATAGCTCTGTGAGCCCAGCCTATGCTTTAAACAGCTGCTCGTTTAGCAGCATAAGAAAACTCTATTGAATGGAAAGTGAAGAAGCCCTTGTCTAACTGACGTACTATTCCTTCCCACGTTTACAGCTCTGCACATTACCAAAATTGCGATGAAAGTGGAATTTAGAGGCTCTGGCTGTGGTAGCTATACAAGTACAAATTGCGTATAGAAGTATATACGAGTGAAACAAAAATTGCAATGCTCCCTGATGGTTGTTTACAGAAACAAAAAAATGCAAACGTGCAGAAGAACAAGAGCAAAAAGCGAAAGTGATACATGCACTATTGGGTCCATGTTAGATATTAGTACGGACGTTGCGTATGACTAGAGCTATGCTGGAGAACTGCCCGACTAAATGTTAAATATGCCAAGAAAGATGGTAAACAAAAGCACACCTTAATTCATTTACTACCCAGTCGGAAAAAACTACAGAAACTTTTCTGATGTTACGACAGAATTTCTGTGCGGTTTTTGACGGGAAACCTGTTGTGACAACAGAACATTCTGTAGTATCATCAGAAATTTCTGTAGTTTCAACAGAAAAGTACTACAGAACTACAGACAACAGAAGTATACTACAGAAAAACTACAGAACTACAGAAAAGTACTACAGAACTACAGAAAAATCTGACGTTTACGACAGAACTACAGGATATTTTGTCGTATTTCTGACACAGTTCTGTAGTTTTTTTCGACTGGGTATTACTTCCCCTATTCCAAACTTCAGCAGCAAAGCAAATTTGCAGGCAAAATAAACTAACAAAGAGCAACGTAAAGACTCCATCACAATCTGATGCTGCTTCCACAGCATGGCGGTCAATGAAGGTTTTGTATTCTTGTGGAAACCAAATATCATCACTAGGAAAGCGCACAAAAAAGATGCGTTTATGAACAGTGCAAGCTCAATATTTGCCAATTCCTAAATAACCTATGTCAACTATGACGCTGTAATTAAGCTTCCTAGTGATATGAACATAAGAGACGCTAGTACTTTGAAGCTAGGCTAAATCTATGCTACACGTTATGTCTACTACCTGCTAGCATGTTTAGACAATAAACTGCCTGCAACACCCAGATATGATGCATAGCGATGAATTTGAATTGTCATTAGCACTGGAATCAAATTTTAGCATACTCAGTGTTTTAGGATCGCCCTTACCAATTGTTACTCAATAATATGCAATTAGATACAGATCCAATGCTTGTCCTATGCACCACTATGCAGTACTTGGAAGAGTAGCAAATATCCACAAAACCAACATTGTCAGTGAGTCTAGACCATATTTTTGTTAAACAAAGCACATGAGAAAGCCAGGTCTTTTCCTATTTTTTATGTAAAAACAGAGACATTAGTTAAGACAACCGAAATAACAGCCATTCTGCAACCTTAAAACGAAAACCAGAAAACTCAATATCAATTCTAGCACTGAAACGAAGGATAAAGCTTTACATTCATCTTTTGTTACTGACTGAACTAGAAACGATGCATTTTCAAGTTGCGCATAAAAGTTTACTCACAATTCAGCTTTTTTTTCGCCAATTTATATCATACTTTTATTACAGTTTCAGCCCTGCATAAGCTCTTACATGGTGCGATGTTCAAACAATTATTTTTAGAAAAATGGCGATGATTAGTATTCTGTTAATGCTCCTGCGCTCAATCATGCACGAAAATACCTCGAAATTCACATTTCATTTCGCTTCCCATTTAGCAGCGATCTGCTAGTAACATTAGAGACTAGTTTCCGGTAGGCATTGTACTGGCGACATACGTACCTCTAATTACATGCCGGTAATTATAAGAGTGAAAGATGTTTAACACTTGCGGCATCCACCGAGACTTGAGACAAAAAAGCGCCCTTCCATTTAACAGAAACCTTGAATTTTCGTTTCTTGAGAGCACACTTTGCCAGTCTTATTGGTAAACCGCTAAGCAAGACCAGGCCGAAAAGTGCTTCCGCACATCTGAATATGTTTAGGTGGAGTGCAACCCTGGCTAATTTTTATAGCGAATTTTTAGGTTCCTACCTAGAGTGTAAATTTTGTTTTACAGTCAGATATATAAACATACCCGATGCAATCCTGCCCAAAAACAAAGGGACGTCTGGTTTCTTTTCAGTGTCGTTAGCAGTCAGGTGCATCTGAAAAGCCATAAAAATGGAAATTGTTACAGTTCACGGTAGAAACTTTCGAGTTGCAGCTCGACGTCTAGCATTCCTTTTGGCAGTCTGCATGGCACATATTGTGCAGAACACCACATTCAAGCAGTTCACTAATTCTCATCAGTATTAGAAGGACACAATATATGGTTAAAGTCTAACCACTCTCCTCAGCCGCAGCCCTCTTCCCTAAACCATGCAATGATTAAGAGCAACATGCCAAGGAAAGTTGGTTGTCTCAATGCTGGGAGGAGTGAATTCCATACAGACAATCTTTTTGTTGTTTCCTTTCCGTTTCCTTTCAAAGAATTTCAGAATGAGTCTTATCTGCGAGCTCTTGCTGTACATCATGAAGGTTCGTACGAAGCAGCGACAGAAAATGCCCTCGAAGGCCGCGGCAAGTGAGCAGATAAGGCCAGCTCTGCTTCAGCTCCAAAATCGGTGTCCCAGTTTTGATATCTCACTACTAAAGTGAATGTGTCGAGCCCATGAGCACATGCAAATCATTGTCATACGGAATCCCTGAATGAAGCATCATCCGAAAAGAAGCTTTTTTTTCTCTTCTGGGTACCTTCATCCTCGGGAGGTATCAGCCTTTCTTTGCATTCAATATTACGTTGCCTCTTTCGAACACCAGTTGCAGAACGCTTGTCACGGAAACGGCAACCCTCGTTTTTTTTCATTGTCTACGCGGCATACAAGCTGGTTCAGCGGAGAGTCGTAAACGGTCCTGATTAGGTTACGTTCGAAAATATTCTTGAAGGAATTGGGATACGTATCCACGACACTCTTTGCAATAGTCACAAGGTGCTGACGTAGTGACTTTAGGCAAATCTTTTGTACCCGGTCAATTATCAAAGGAACCATCCTGCGACGGTGCTTTGGTTCTGGACGTTTTGTTTTTGTTGAACAGATGCTCACAGTTTTTGGCATACCAGTCTAGGGTACTGCAAATGTCTGTAATGTCTCTGATGCCAGCTGACGAAGATTTTTGCTCTCCATCCTCAGAGATAGCTGGGGCTCAAGCTCCTTATTTAACAAAGCTGCTGCACTTAGATCTATTCAGAAAAAATGTATATAAAAATAACACAATGAATAATTTTTTAATGGTTAACACTTTTATAAACACCAGACCTATGTTATATAGCTGCATCCCTGGAATATAAACCAGGTAGGTGCTGTGGGTCTACTCTGAATAAAGAATATGTGTAAAAAACATTGCCCTCATTCGAGAACGTTTTAATAAGAATAAGTGAATAGGAATGTTTGCCATGGCATTGTTCTAAGTCATATATAATTTAGGCTGCTCATCTCCACTCAGCAAAAGGGGTATGAAAAAGCTCTGTGTAACTATAGAAAAGATGAAAATTTTTTTCGACAAAGAGGGAGTACCAGTAAAACAAATAGCACTGGTTTAACCATGATTGAACCACCGAGTTAGACGACCATTAGGTCAGTTATACCTGCATTTTGCATGGTTTAGTGTTTGATTTCGGACTCTGCTCGTCGAGACCTTTTTAATGATAATATAGCCTGTAGTAGTGCAAAGTTTAATATTTAATCACAACAAAGGGTAATTAATTAACGCCAGTTAAGGCCTGCAAATAGCATAGAGCAATCATACATGATGTAAGCTATATAAAATATGACTTAATGGTATGGCGTACAATTCAATTATTTTCAACAAAAACAGTTAAATCCATATTTATTAGACCCTACATTAGTCTAGTGAAATGATACTCAGCATAAGCTGTCGACGTAGTGTGAGCTGCAATTTTTATTCACAAATAAAAGAATTTGAATTTAATTACGACGTGTAATTAGTAAAACCATCCGTTAGTCACACGCTCATATAACAGCTTAAACTATTACACCAGCTAGTATGGTTTCTTGCTAGGCAGGTGATGTCCTAGTTTGACCTTGAAGGTCGAGCTGAAAGTCTTTTCGAAGGACAGATTCAGTTTTCGACTTTTTCATTTAGTAAAACTAATGCACTAAAAACAAACTAGATTTCAGAGGATGCCTTAATATAAAGTTTGTGACCTTTTGCGACATAGGACACATGGTCATTTTCAATTTTATTGTCATATTTTTATTTCCCTCAACGCCCTCTAGTGTCATTACACTGCAAAACCAGAAATGTGGACAAAAGTAGTGGTTAGCGCGCTCAGTTACGACACGGAAGACTGGTGCACGGTTGGATTCTTCTTGTGTACACAATTGTTTTTTATTGGTCATAGACAGTTTGTCAGGATGTGCTGTGCCGACGCAGTCTGGTGATACGCTCTCCAGACACACACTGCCCAAACTACTTATGAGGCTAGGAAGGCTTTCGCCTTAAAAAAAAATAAAGAGCACCACATAATCTGAATTGGAGTAATACGAAAGCACGGATGCTGTTGTTGGTTACTTCTGGTTGCTTCTATCCGAAAAACGCACATGTAGTATCGTGGTCAGCAATGCACGTACGCCAACCTGCATCTTTTTTTTTTTCAGATGAACTTTAATATAAAGCTCCGCCGGTGTCGTTTTCATTTTGCGTCTGCGTATTTTCTTGAGGATGAGTCAGCAGGCGCACGCAGACAAAAACCACACACCGAGATCACCAGTACGCAGACGGTACGGTACAGAGCACGGCAGATGTATGAGGATTGCATACTGTTACGACCGTGCATCATCCGCACTTGCGCGCTCTATTGTTCGCCTGTGGGCATGG
>JAJIZL010019966.1:441149-480305 GCA_023969395.1 Amblyomma maculatum | reverse complement strand
GCTGCCTGGTGACGTAGCTATAAAGAGTGAGGAGGCTTGTTCTCTTCCCCTCATCCCGCGGCTGAGAGCAAAGATGTGCGATATCAACCGCGGGATGAGGAGAAGAGAACAAGCCTCCTCACTCTTTATAGCTACGTCACCAGGCAGCGCCGTCGGGCGCAGCGCCGCCTCTCGGGAGCGATACTGCTCCTCTGCCCGGCGCGTTGGGCCGCAAACTTCTGCAACAGACTGTACATGCTGCTAAAGGTGCAATCCTCTCTTCGCTGGCAGTGCGGAGTGACAAACCGTTAAATGGCGTTGTAACTTTTCGTAATCATCGGCAAAGTCGCTCATGAATCACAGACACTGCAGCACCTGTATCGACCAGCGCATGTACAGGCAGACCATCGATAGAGATTACTATAACGTTCGTGGGCAAAATATGAGGCCTTGAGCTTTTCGCAGAGCAAGCAGTTCTCGCCTCATGAACCGCGGAACTTATGGCGATTTCCACTGGTCGCTACGGAGCACGTTTTCTTGCTCCGGGACGACGATTTCGATTTCCACTGGTCGACCAAGATAGGTTGCGCGTATTCCGCTGGTCGTTTGGGGCAGCTCGGGCCGCTCCAGCTCGATCCGCCGACCGAAGTCGGATCTCGCCGGAAGTCCTAGTCGCTGACGCGGTCACTTCCGGATGCTGCTGGATTCTTTTGGCTGTTTTTGACCGTTTCAGCGACATCGGCAGAGGACGCTGGATGTCACCGTATTTTGCGCGAATTTGTCGAAGTGCGTCTATCGAAAAACGTCTGCAGCGTTAAAAAAATGAGAAAGCAAGTTGTTGAGGGCCGCACTCCTGCCTATTTATCAAGCGCAAACATTTTGGCGCTGGGATGCGGCTACAACTTTCGAAACCGGCTCAGCTTTACTTCCGCCGCGCGCTCTACATGTTCCGCTGGTCGACCAAGGCTGATTCGCTCTGTAGCGCTTTAGGTCGGCTCGGACGCCCAGCTCCGATCGACCAGTGGAAATCGCCATTAGTTTCCCTCATCAGCAGGGGGTGGTCGCCAGCGCATTGGTGACAGTGACCTGCGACGTGGAGAAGAACGATGGGTCGTGTACGAACGCTGTTCGGCGTCGTATGCAGGTGAAGACGGAGCAGAATGAAGCAGCGGTGGGGAGTCCTCCAAAGACGCAGGCTCGGGACACGCAGCCATGTGGCGACGGCACCGACGAGCCACGTGTCCAGGGCAACCACAGTAGTAACTTGGGCGATTGTCCGAAGTGCGCTACGGGTTGTAATAGCGTGGAGTCGCAGGATGAAGCGGAGCCTTTTGAGGAAGCGGTGCATGACGTAGGACAGGCTGCACGGGTGGTAACGGCTGAGGCGGAGGCCGCGCAGCTACTGCCGCGTAGGTCAAAGGGGCTGGGACAGAAGGTTGGCTATATTGTAGTGGTCCTCCGACGTATGTCAAGGGAGCGACAGCAGGAGCTTCAGGAAGCGTGGGAAGTACTGAGACTTGTTTGCGGATGACTTGCTGCAACTTTGGAACCAAAGGAGGGGAAGCGTCAAGACGATGGGGAACGAGGGATGTATTTTCGGGGTTTCCTATTGTACTGGGGAACAAAATGCAGACGTGAGGGTTCTTTATCGCAAATAATGAAACGTGGTTTGAGCCGGTACTCTTCAAAGTAGCAACACCATTTAATGTGTAAGTCATTAATCAGTAACTTAGGTAAATAATGTCAATTAAGGATTCCAAACAAAACCTTTTCTGTGGTGCTCAAGGTAGCTTCCAGCGATATGTATTTGGTTTCCTTCCCCTGCCTCAGAAATGTCTTTTTTCCCCCTTGGATCAAATTTGCTTACACAAGCAGTATATGTGTAAAAATATATCATCCGATGACTACATCACCACTGATCCCACTGAAGGGCCTTATAAATGCTTGAGTGACAGCCTTTTATCACTTTAACAGGCTAGAAAATTCACATGAATACGGAATGAAGGCTGATATTTTCTTTCGTATATTTTCTAGGATGCCTGAGGAGAGGCAGCGTGTACCTGAGTGACGTCCTCTCCAGGAAGACCGCGGCAGCAGTCAAGCGATGGCTCGTAACGGTGAAGTAATGGGACGGCAGGCACAACGAGCAGGGAAACGTGACATCCTTAACTCAGCCTAGAAGCTGAATGCCAGAATAAATTGCTGTGAAGCCTCACAAACTTAGTAAGCTGTAAATGCCATTTTGTATTAGGAGGGCTTTGAGCCTTTCGAATATTTAAGAAAGACCAATAAAAAGTGCTGTTTAAACCTACATTTGTCGATGCACAGGCTTTTTTAAGCTACATACGTATGGGTTGCTTTTCACCTGCCCGGAGAACAGCATTGCTGATGCCACAAAGTTAGAGCCCGCTTGGAGGAGAAGATGCGCATCTCAAAATGCTGCCGCAACACTAATTTTCAGCAACAATAGCACTGCGGACGTTTTAATGGGTAAACGATAGGCCATGGATGAGTAGGTCACTAATTACACATGGATAGGCCCCTGGGCAGCGTGTACTGCCGAAGTAGTTGGGCCATGTGGGTACGCCAGCGCCCATGCATGACCCTAGCGCGGCAGTAGGCTGGCCAAGTCGGCAATACTCATTGGCCCGAGGTCTACTGCCGATGGTGGATAAACCACCGGCCAGCGAGTACCACCGACGAGGTTGGGCCATGTGTGGATAAGCCATGGCCCATGCATGACCCAAGTGCGGCAGTAGGCTGGCCAAGTCGGCAAGCCATGGCCCATGCATGACCCTAGCGTGGCGGTAGGCTGGCCAAGTCGGCCATACTCGTTGGCCCAAGCTCGATTGCCAATGATTGGCCATTCTTAGGCCATTGTCAATCCCCGACCTTGGGCTGAGGTTGGTCGCCTAGGTTGGCCCGGTGAGTTTCAGTCGGCCATATTGCCAAGGTCCGAGCGCGGGCCGACCATAGGCTTGCCGCTTGGGTTTCTGCTGGAAATAAGACACATTGCTTGGAGAAAGCGCACTAGTGTAAGTTTACCACCTAGTGCCTAGTACTCACCATAACTGGTGCTTTCAATGAGCAACACATGAAAATGTTACAAGGCTATATAACGTGCCTTGTTTACATTTGCCCGCCACTGAACGTTCAAACATGCAGTCACAAAGTCTGTAATTTCTCCACTCAGTAGTCAGCGTGATGTTTGTATGAGACAATTCTCAAAACTTGCATGCGCGGGAACGAGAAATGACGTTGATATATGCTCAGCGATAAGCACAATGGCAATACATTTGATTAGTTACGGTTG
Organism: Amblyomma maculatum; assembly: GCA_023969395.1. NCBI lineage: Eukaryota > Metazoa > Arthropoda > Arachnida > Ixodida > Ixodidae > Amblyomma > Amblyomma maculatum. Next base: position 477,013 of record JAJIZL010019966.1, on the reverse strand, counting down.
TTCTCCGGCGGTGAAACTAAAAAAGTCGGTTTGGTTTGTTTATGTGGTATTGCCGCATCGCCCCTCAGCGATTCTGGCATTGAGAGACGCCAGAGTAGAGGGCTCCGAAAATTTCGACCACCTAGAGTTCTTTAACGTGTATTGACATCGCACATTACCCGAGAATCTCGCTTTTCGCCTCCATCGAAAAGCAGCTGCCGCAGCCGGAATCGAACTCTCGTGCTTTGGGATCAGCACTCGAGTGCCCTTACCACAGAGTCACTGAGGCTGTTACAACTGAAATTACCGCGATATTTAGTGAAAAGATCAATTTAGAAATAACTGCTGCGGTCATGTATGCTACCCAGAGTACGATAAGAGGACAGAAATCAGTTTTTTTTTTACAGGCCGCTTAAATAACACCCTGCATAGAGCACCCACGACAGTGATTAAGAACACTGCACGTGCACAGAGACCTGATTTTGGGAATTGGCGTCTTGGAGAAGCAACCAATAGATTGGTTTCGTGCGAAACGTGGTCGCCGACGCGACTTCGAAAATCTACAAATGCTATAAATCTCATGTTTTTTTTTTCTTTATTTCTTGACAGAAGCAACGAGCGCCAGGATTTTCTGATTGATTTAACTGACTGATTTATAGGAAGGGAAAGGCGCGGTAACTGTATCACTTGTTTTCTGTGGACACCTCAACCGGGCCGTAAGGGAAGGGAGGAAGGTGGGATTGAAAGTGGAAAGAGAGAAAGAGGAGGCGTAGTGGAGGGCTACGGGGTAATTTCGACCACCTGGGGATCTTTCTCCTGCGCCTCTTCACTGTCTTCAGTATGCTGGCTATGTTGTTGTACACTGTTGTCTTACAGCAAGAGCACGCTTTACAGGAGACGTGGAATTTTCCCGATCGCATTTTACTAGGCGCTCCCAATGGCTATTTAAAAAGTATTCATCGATTTAATAAGCGTCAACTCACTTGAATTGAAATATTTATATTATACTAAGCTGTTCACCGTTTTATGAGTCATATATGTGTACTCACTCACAAAGTCGAACGCGACTAAAATACACTTGAGAGAGATCATGACGAAGAATAGCGCAAAGGGGGCACGCGGGCGTGCAGGAAAGACCGGGAGGTGCGCTACAGTACATCATGCCACATCAGAGCGTTCCATTTCAGTAAGATAGTGTTTGCATTAATGTCATTAATAAATATTACTGTGCTGATAGTTCATAATTACACACATAACTCGAGGGAAGAGAGGCAAAATATGTCGTTTGGCCCAGGACTCCGGGTAAATATCTACCACCAAGGCTTGTCACGGCGCCTCTGTACTTCGCCTCCATCTAAATGCGGCCGTTACAGAGTGACACGAATTCGTAACTTCGAGGTCACTGCGTCATGCCACAAGCAATGAGCCAAGATTATAGGCCTAAGTAATTCCGACTATAAGAAATGTAGGTAAGGAAAAATAGTGATATTAGATAGTAGAGAGGAAAAAAAAGCGTTTCATACATACAAAAAAAAGTAATTTCGATGTCACGCCTAATAATGCTCCAACAAACAGTATCGTGAGAGCAACTTGAAACACAGGTTCGAACGCTGTTCAGTTTCCAGCGCACGCATCAGAAACAGAGTTATCTGGACTCTATGCATAATGGCTAAAAAAGCCCACTCACGACGCCTTCATGTACAGGGGGCGCGCGCACTTACTTCTGCACATTAATGAATCAATAAAACTGTCACTAATGACGAGATGAGCTTAGCTTTTACGTAAATAAACGTAAAATCAAAGGTTTCAACAATTTGTGACTGAGTTTATTGCTCGTAACTTTGACTCCAGCTCGTTATGAACTTGTTTACCATCTATATGGCGTAAGGGAAAATAAATTACGCGTCGGAATTGGCTTGGATGCTTATGTATGCAGAAACGATATCCATCGTCCTGGTCGCGGACACGATAGGGCTAATGAGAATGGTGATACAGTAAGGAGCTACTGAGAGAGCCCGAACAAGAGCAGTGTCTGCTGACCCATATGGAGAACGGTAGTCACGCATCATAACTAGTAGCCATCACGCTGTTGCGCCAGTGAGAAGGCTCATCTACTTTCAACAGCGGTGCTCTTCCAAGAGAAGGTTTGTATGGTAAATGGCGCCACCATTGCCACGATATTTGACCGAATGCTCTCAGCTGCGTAGCTGGCGATAACGAATGCTTAGGAATTTGGCCAAGATTATAAATTTGATTTATTTCAGTACAAGTACAAGGTTAGAACAAAGCTGCTGGTGCTCTCCTGATGATTTCTAGGGCGCTAGTTGATGAAAAAAAGGGAGGGGGAGGGGGGCAGTGATAAGCAATTTCGTTATTCTTTTCCACCTTGATCTACGTGGTGCTGTTCCTTTCTTAGATTTCAGTTAATTATAGGACTAGGCTGGCTACTAGACAATAGACCGCATTCACACTAGTATAAAAATGCGCAAAATATAACCAAGCTTTGCTAGTAGTTTTCATAGATTACGACCGAGCATCTGACTCCGTGAAAGCTCAGCACCCGCGAAAGCTTTGCTGAACCTCCTTTGAAGAGGCTTGTGTGAAAGCACAGAGGGTATTTATGGCGGCGGGTAGCCTAATTTTCTTTCCCAATCGAACAGATTTCTGGGTAAAGCTTTCTTTTGAATTTGTAGTGGGTGTACAGCAGCCATTATCCTTCACAGAGATATAATAATATCTCCAGAAATAAGGAGGTTAGGCACGTTTGAAAGCCTTCTTCAGTGTAATTCATGGCGTGTTTACAAGAGTTGTTTGGAGGTCTCGATGTTTACTAATTAGGAGTAAGTGTTAATACAGAATGCCTTAGTAATCGGGTCTTAATTGATGACATTGTTTGATAAGGAACTCGGAGGACGATTTTAAAGCATCATCAATGGCCTAGAGTGGCAAAGCAGAACGAAGGGTCTTAAAAACAACACGGAGAAAACTAAATTGCTACGCAAAAGTATATAAACAGACAGCCGCTTGTGTTAGGCAGAAAAAATGTTGGACGTGGCATGGGAATACAGTGTCGGCTACTTAGGGCAGCTACTGACCATGCATCACGACCACGAGAGTGAAATAACTAGAAATGAGTAAAGTGCGTTTGCCAGACACTCAGATAACGGACAGCAGTTTACCATACTCTCTCAACGAAAAAGTGTATAGCTGCTCTGTTCTTCCTGATGCTCACCTACAGGAAAGAAACGTGGATCTTAACCGAAATGGCTAACCTTAAGTCGAGTACTAAGCAACGAACTGTAGAAAGGAAGATGATAGGTGTGACGTTAAGAGACAGGAAGAAATCGGATTGGGCCGCAGAATAAACGAGTGTTATCGACATCCTAGGCGATGTGAAAATATAAATGCGCGTTGACAGGACACGCGATGAGAACGTAAGATGACCGATAGCCCCTTTAAGGGCAACGAAGTATATTTCATAGAAAGGTAAACGTAGTAGAGAGAAGCAGAAATCAGGTGGGCAGAGGAGATTAAGAAGTCTATGGGAATAACATTGCCGCCATTGACATGTAATGGTGATTTAAATAAATATGGGCGAGAGCTGAATCCATTAGTGGAGGCAGTAAGATTGATGATAAAAATATTTTTTTTTTCCTGAATTTTACGGCTACATTATATTGCGAAAATTACGTTTATATGTTTTTTACTCCGCCAATGAATCACGGATTGACACCCAACAGCGTACGTAAGTTGTTCTTGAGCATGGAAGAATTTATACATTCCTGTAGTAACGGTAAACCACTTTAGGACGTATTTGTAGGCGAATAAAGAAACAAAGATCACATGTGATGACGTCGTGCTAGCTGTGAGTAAAATCTCATAGGCGGCGCGACAGCTGTGCACGTGCCACTCGAACGACCGTTAGATGTAGATGAAGTGCCAATCACACGTGGCACTGACCACTTATCGATTCCACCGTAATGAGTTGATCTATATATGCTACAGCGTTAATATTTAGAAAGACATCTTCAACACGGCTCACAATGAACCTTTCTACCGTGCCGGCTCGAAGTAAAAGGAAGTAGGTTTGGTTTGTGGGGTTTAACATCTTAAAGCAACTCAGGCTATGAGAGACGCCGTAGTGGAGGACTCCGGAAATTTCGACCACCTGGGGTTCTTTAACGTGCACTGACATCGCACAGCACACGGGCGCCTTGCCTTTCGTCTCCATTGAAAAGCGGCCGCCGAGGCCGGGATTCGATCCCGCATCCTTGGGAACAGTAGTCGAGCGCCGTAACCACTTCGCCACCCCGGCGGGGCTAAAAGGAAACACTTAACGATTGGGGCACATCTGGTTGCGACACCGGTTCGCAGAAGCAAAGCTTCGCTGCCGCTTTTAGTTTTTTTAATGTGTAATATACACGGAAATAAATTGTGTTCGACGATTAAGTCATAGTTATCGAAGTTTGGGAACTTCGAACCTAATGGCCGAAACACCACGCATATATGTTACTGGTCTCGTAGTAGCTTCAATGGATTAATTATTGCGATTTGCGGTCCCTCCCGTTTGTATTAAGTCATAAACCCTTAAACGTTTGTACCAATAACCCTTAGTCGGAAGAAACCCGACATGCATCACTCCTATTCCTTAGCACGGCGTGGTTCCTGCCGCAGTTTTGTTTGTCACTAAGGCTAAGACAGCGTGGTTAACCTGAAAACAAAATGCGCAAGACTGACGCAATCACTTGTTATTTAAACAGTAGGGCCCTTTTCACAGTAGTTCTAGGCAAACTAAACCAAGCAATAGTAAACAGGACGCCGAAGACCCATGAAAAGAGGACAAGTAGAAGCGCTACAAAAATCAGCAAAGATTTGTCTTGTGAAATCGTGGGGTGAGAAATACTTTAATTTATTGGATGGCAGTTATAATGACGAAATCATAAATCTCCACCGATGTTATATACTTCCTATCAAAAACATTACTGATCTCACCGACGTAGAAGAAAAGGGGAGTAAACTTTGCCCCTTTCCTTTCCCGCCAAGACAGCTCCGCCTACATAGAGATAGTTATCGTGTTCTTTTTTCTGTAACTCGACCTGGGGACGAAACAGCGCAGACACCCATAGAGTCGACTTTGGGTGACCCCTGATTGCTGAAAGTAGAGAAAAACTTGTATCAATGATGAAACTCGGTTGTTACAAGCGTTATTGTTCGAAGCTCCACGTCAAAATGTTTTTACTCATTGAAAATGACTGAATTTCCTCTCTCCGAAGCCACCACAAACGCGCTTCAATTCAGAGGCTTCATTAAAAGCGATTTGAAATGCTAAAGCAAAGGAGTTCTGTCACCCGCGATCCTCGCATTTGCAGCTACACACCAGGATCCCAGAAAAGCAATGAAAAATGAATAATGCAGATAAAGGATACGAAAAGACTCGTTCGACACACCAAGTAGCGAAAGACAACAAGTAACGACCACGTAGAACCGCGTCTCTTAAGGCAGTTGCGGGCCGTGATTAAGTACCCCGGAGAACGAACATCAGAAAGGTCCGAAAATCAAATTCCCTACACAGTCGCAATAACAACCCGGGTGGGGAACGGGGCAATCAAAAGGTGCCTTGCGTGTAGCGGGCGTCAGGTTGGGTGGCGATTAATAAGCAGTAAATGACACGCATTACGGGGGAGCGCGACAGGTCGCGAGTCGCTCCACACCGCCCATAGTTATTTTTTTTTTTCATCTGACGCTCCGTCTCAGTCTGTAATACTTTTATTTATCATTTTCTTTTCCTCTTTTTGACTCCCGCACCGTTGAGTCGACCCTTTCCAAGACCAGGTGGCGCTGCGTATCGTACCACAGCAAAGGCCTTCACCACAGGCCTTCGCCCGCTGCAGCTGTGTGTCCTGCTAATACGACGCAAGAAGGCTTGCTATTGGACATCTAGAGAGACCGTGACAAACGTTTGCAACGCTGGCGGCAAGTCATTACAGTATGGTGCTCTCACTATTTGAACTAATAGTCCGTTATTTATTTTTTTATTTTGTTGTTGTTACGAAGACTTGCTATATTGGGGAATCCATACGAAGAATTCTCCCCTCCCCCTCCCATAAATAACCCTAGGTTCGGCTTCCCCGCAATAGTTTGGTCCTTCATGCTCTGCCTGATTCAGTTAGCCTGAACTTGGGTTGGACTAGTGCAACGTATTAGTCTTCTTAGTGTGGCCGAGGGTGTTAAGAAAATGGAGCAATTCTACGTGAATGGCACAGTCGTGAGTTCGATACAAACACACTGTTTTCTTCGTCCTCTATATGTGCAATGGTTACCTACTAGTAGCAGCCTTAGCTGTCTTTGTTTCGCTGGTTGCGTCTGCTAAGCGCCTGTGTCGTTCGCGACGCTTGTGGTTGAGTTCGTGTGACTGTTGTAGTACATCAAAGGCCAATTTCCTGGTTTCAGTCCGCCGCGTCTTATTTATTTGTTAGTGGAAGAAGATTCACTAATTGGACCACCCGGTGGCTTTGCTCTTTTTCTGCATTGCATATTACATCACATTTCCGCTCTTTACATGACTTCGCTTTCTCGCAACAAGCACGTGGATGTATGAAAGTGTTAGTAGCGCCGACAGTTTCGCTGAAAACAAAAGAAGAAGGAAAAAAAAAGCAATGAACGTTTGTTAACACGACTCCACCACCTTAAGAAAAAACAAAAACGAGCCAGTGCAGAAGGCCGTATCCGTCGCGTTTGGGGGTGCATTAAGCTGTGTTCAATGGTAAAAACTAGCCTAGTAGGAATTGTTAACTAGAAAACAAAACTGCTTAGCTGGGAGCGCCAAAAATAAGCTATACAACGGCCGCTTACAGCTGGCCCAGTTTGTCGTAATGGAACGAGCGACTTTTACTAAAAGCCGTAAGGCACCAGGCTAGTTCAGTGAATAATGTATAATAGAAGGCTGGGTTTGCAACGCTCCCCTTTTCCTACTCTTGTCTCGTTCATCCTTTACTCCCTAAGGCAATAAATAAAAGCCAGTAGACGAGCTGCTTGGGAAATCCCCCTTTTTTTTTCTCTCTTTCTAGCCCCAGGGCGCGGTTCCACGCCATTGCGCCTAGAATAAAAAAAGAGCAATGACAAGTGAAGTTGAAAGAGACGTCTGGAGGCCAAAAAGAAACTTGCTACAAACTAAGCAGGGAAAGTTATCCCATCAGAAACAATCAACAAATAAAAAAGAAAATTGTTTCATAAAAACAGGAAAGCGGATAAATTGGCAAGCGAACGCCAACCTTTACCAAATAGACAATGAAGGAGAAAAAAAAATAGGAAAAAAAGAGCTTCTTTGGTCGGGAAACAAAAGGGGATAAATCATTTCCCTCTACCGTGGTGGGTGATGCATTTCGAGTCTTCTTGGTTGGAAGCACTTTTTTTATTTTTATTTCCGTCCGTTGCTGGCTACAACGCGGCGACCACCTTTCCCACCAGCATCCCTTTCTTCCGCCCTATCCCTGCGGGAAACAAGAAAACAAAAGCGTTGGATTTACAAGTGCGCGGGCATACACGAACGTGGATTGCCTGGAGGGATGAAAGGGAGAAGGGAAGAGTGGTTAAGGGAGGCGTAGGAAAGCAGTAAGGGAAGGCGTTGTTTTAGGTGCACCCCCTGCAGAAAATATAGAGATAAAATAAACCAAACCCAGGTCTCTGAATGGGAAAAGAAGGCGGCAAAGCGGGGTGGGCCGCAATCAATGCAGAGTCACGTTTTCTAATAAAGCTGTTTCCTTGTTTCGGGCACGCGGGGTGAGGAAAGGCATCGGGGAAATGGGAGGGGAAAACACGGCGCTCGACAATGACGTCACAAATCATTTAGTTTCAAAACGAAAAGCACGACCGGAACAGAGAAAGCGTAACACCATCGTGGTTGAAATAAATAAAAAAAAAAGGAACAGTTTCAGGAGCAAAGTGCAGCTAAAAATTCAGTTTTGCTGTTTCTTCTGCATTCCCATACTTTGTTTCTATTTCGCTTATTGTTTGTACATATAATTTTAGCACCGTGATTTCTCCTATCTGTTTACGCTCGCCCGCTTTCTTACTTTCGCTGTCTTGCGTCTCTCTCTCTCTCTCTCTCTTGGTTCATGCGTTCACGCCATAAGATTGCTTGCCCGGGTGGCGAGCGCAACCATGCCGAGGCCTCGAAAACAATTCTGCAGGTCGTATCTCGCTTGGTCGTCTCTATGTCCGCGCTTTTCCTTGCATCTTTTTGTTATTACTGCTTGCTTTGCAATCGCACACACGCTTTTCTTGTCGCGTCATTCGTGGACGAAATTATTTCTTGCCCTGGTCTTCCGTTCACTCGTCGGCGTCCTCACGAAATGGTTCCCGGTCGCGGGGATACGTTCTCGTGGTGCTGGATATATATAGGTATGACGGAAGCAATTCCGAGAGACCCGATTCTCGTTATTTGTTTCTCTTATATCTTTCCACCTCAGCACACTAAATGAAAAGTTTAAGCGCATTACAGAGAGGATTAAGGTGGAAACTGCGTCGTTACGCGTTCGAAGATGTTTCCTTCCGGAAACAATAAGCTTAAGCGCGGAAGCACGGCGCTTTGCCGATATAAAATGAGTGCGTTCAGGGAAGGTCGCTTGCTCGTACGGATAATGTAGAATTGCACCCACGTATGGAGTATGGTTCACTCCGTATATTTATGGAGTTACCGAGGGAGAATGTGTAAAATATTTCGATTACGTTTTGATGGCCTCGGGATTTCTTTGGACACGTTCAAAACGGAATAGAAATGAGGTACAGTATGGTGCACAACTGATTAGTACCCCAGCCGTAATAACAGATGATTAGGCATGAAAACCTGCAGTCTTTTCGTTTTTAGTATACTTTCTGAAAAAGGAGCAACATTAATGAACACGTTATGAAGAAGGAAAGAAGGCACAAGATTAACTCTGGCCACGTTCATAAATAAATGTTAACCCAAGGAGGCATGATGACCACTTGATTTTTGGGGCGGTTTGGAACAGTCTCGTTGTCGGACTATACTTAATGCTAATTATATGTTAGTTTTATGCGCAAATTGCATTTCAGCTAAGCATTCGCATGTACCAAACTCCTATTTTCTGGCGTTCAGATAAAACTCATCTCGAAAATCTTATCACTGCAGTAAGCGGTGCAGTCTTTCTTGAGAAACGCCAGGCTCGTCTAGGCTTTGCTAATGTCACTATCTTTATCAATGGGGTTCCACTGCACCTTTTATTGCAGCTTTTAAAATTTTGCCTATTCAATAACTATAAGATAAGGCTTCAGATTTTCGCGGACTATCTTTCTCTGGCAGGATTTAACAATCTGGAATTAAAGACTAATTATTTTCCTGCCAAGATAATGCACGTGAGTGCTGGTAATTGCATTATGTGCCCTATACTCATGACAACGAAGCCAGAAACCCTTGGAAGCAGTCAGCATTCATACGTATTCACATGCGAGGCCGTACTTCCATATGCAGAACGTGGTTTTGAACAAAAAAAAAAAAAATGAAGCTGCATAAAATGCGCATAAAGTTGTTTTGGATAAGGCTGCGCTTTTTTTAAAAAGGCCCATGCTCCATATATTCGGCATTTTATGGGTGCTCTTTTTTATTATTTTCACCGCGTAGTTTCTCTACTTTAATGCATTATGTGGTGAATTCTAAACACCTGTTTACTTCGGCATCTCTTCAGAGCTGTCAAAATCTTTCCAGGCACCTGACAGCACTCCGGCACCCTCCCAACCTACAAACTTATTTCTTATCTACTGCTCGTAACGCCGCCGCTATTCCATCTAAGTGTTCTCGAGTGTGGTGTCAACTTCTTAGCCGCACGAAGCCTTAAAGCCTTCGCCTCTCCAACCGGCCTGGCTTGACTTGTCTCGGCTCGCGGCTTTCTTTTATCCTTCGGCTTCCCTATACCGCCCGCTTGTTTGTCGCTGACACTAAGGCAGAGTGTTTGTGTGTGCGAGCGTGTGCATGTGGCTGACGTGGGGCGTCTAGAAGTGTCGCATTGATCTCCGATGGATCGATAATGGCCGAGTGAAATCGACTCCTCGGATCGATTGGGCTGCCGATAAAAGGCAGAAGAATGGGTGTTTGAGGATGGAATCGATGCCATCTGACAGGACTGGCCACTGCCGTTACTTAGACAAGGCTTCGCGCGTGCCATGTACGAGTGGACGACTCTTGCTAAAGTTTCTCAGCCTGGGAACTTTGGCATGCGAACCTGTTCTCAGCTCTTTCACTACTCGGACAGGCAACACTGACAGATGGCTATGTTTGCGCTAAGGCTGACCTGTCTGGAAGGGGAGCAATGAACTAAAATTTCGCCTGCTAAGTGAACAAAATCTATCGGAAGCGACGATGGTGGCTCCCATCGCTCTTCCGTCTCCAACAAAAACGGCAAACTATTCTGATTAAGGAAGGCTGCATTGAATGATAGCCTTTTCGCATTCGAAGGTTTGCCCACTTAATTTTTTTTTCCCTAGTGAACTGAAAGTGCTATGAGACGATGTGGGGTTAGCTAAATTCTCAGTTAGGGCACCTTTAGCGTTATCTGGCGCTGTATGGCCGCAGTTATATTGTTGTTGTTTTTTGTTTCAGTCGGCTTTATTTCAGACTGAAATATGAGAAAGTTTTCGCACAGGGAGTTTTTCGGCGACCCGAGTGTTGACCGACTACGCTGGGGCTGAGACGGTGTCCAAGTACTCGGCTGAACGCAAATGGACAGTTATATCTCTTCCATAGAGGGACTTTTAACTACTTTGTCGTCAGTAGGTTCCATGTAATGTTAAACCAGTGCCGTCTTGACGCCTTTGTGGTCATTGCATTTTGCTACTGCTCACGTGTTTTCATTCTTCGGCGGAAGACTTCCAGAAGTATCACGCCGTCTACAGGCCAAGTCACCTTGAGAAAAAATATTAATTTTTTGCCTGGCTTCCTTCGAGCATGAGTTAAGATGTTGTGTTCCCTGGCGATTCGCTTGTGGGAGTTCATTTCTGCAATCTTTCTTTTCTGTAGTCGCTACGAGCATGCTAGCGGTTGATATTACAGACACGACCTTCGTGACACTGTCGTATGCGTATTCTTTCCGTGCAGGTTGCAGATGCCACTGACACTGCCAGATCAGATCACCATGGAGAAGACTCCCAGCTACTTTGTGACGCAGGAGGTTCCGGCCCGCATTCGTGCCATGCGACCCGACGCTCGCCTTCTGGTTGTCGTCCGGGACCCCGTGACGCGGGCGCTGTCCGACTACGCCCAGACGGCATCCAAGCGTCCCGACACCACGCTTCCTTTCGAAGTGCTCGCGTTCAGCAAACGCAGGAGGAAAAGGAGTGACGTCGGAATGCGTCATCGAGACCCGTCGTCCCGCCAAGTGCGCGCTGGAAACGGCAGTGACACGTTCAGCAGTGGTGGAACCCCAGGTCTCGGTGACTCCGAAAGTAGGGAACAACGGGTGATAATCAGTAGGGCAAGAAGGGACGAAGCATCTTCATTTCCTAATAAACGTCTCAGAGAAGACAAGAAGCCCTTTGGTGAAGAGAGAAAGCTCAAGTCTATAAATTCCGAGAGAAGTTACGCAGCAACCAAGAGCGGCATTCCTTACCACGAAGGACACATCAAAACTGAAGACATCAGTACCAAGAGCCAGGCAACCTTCACTACTAAGCTCATTGTCAGAAACAGTGAACTACACAAAGGGAACAACATTTATGGCAGCGATTACGCAGACAGCGCAATGAAAGCGCAAGATAACCAGGCAAACCAGGCGGGTATAAATATCAACGACCCTTACAACGAAGATGGCAAGGCTGTTATTACCGACGAACTGAACACTGAAACCACAAAGAAACAAAACACAGGTGAGGAAGGCAGCGGGATTCACACTACCGAAGGAGTCTTCAAGAATGGTGACGACCACATAGTGGCAAGCCTGGATTCTGATGATGCCATTCCAAAACGTAGCAATTCCTGCAGTAAAAACGGGAGTAGCGATATAAACGAATCGTGGTCGGGCATACGCATCGGCCTCTATGCCAGACACTTGACGTTGTGGCTTGCGCACTTTCCACAATCGCAAATTCACGTAGTGAGCGGCGAGGAGTTGGTGCGGAACCCAGCCCGCGAGATGGCCATGGTCCAGGATTTCCTGGGTTTGAGGAGACTAGTGTCCGAAGATCACTTCTACTTCAACAGAACAAAGGGGTTCCCTTGCTTAAAAAAGAGCGAGGGTAGTGGGAGCCCGCATTGCCTCGGCAAGACCAAGGGTCGGACACACCCACGGCTCAGTGAAGGGAACCTGCGGAGGTTGAGAAGATTCTTCGAGCCACACAACAGGAGGTTCTACCGGATGGTGGGCCGAGACTTCCAATGGGAAAGTGCGAGATGAACACCCGTAGCTTCTGGATGACGTCACTACAAGGAACACGAAGAACGGCAGTTTACACCGGCCTGCGAACGATCTGTGCTGTCATCTTGTGTTCATATCTATGTTGCAATGAGCGTGAAAATGTTTACCTGACGATGTCAAATTCCAGGGACTCTTAAATACTTTCTTTTCTTACTCGATGGCTGCAGGCAAATAGGGATTGAATAATGATAGTGTATTTCGCGTTTCCCCTTCACACACGTGCGTGGGGATAGCTGAGTGAGCAGATGAACAAACACTAAAACCGTGTAGGTTGTCAGCTTTGAGCAAGGAGCTTGAGTGCTTACGGCAGCACTCTAAGTGAATTTCACAGTGCTGGTGTTCATTTTCCTTAGTCGAAGAAAGCGTCTGTACTGCGCCAACATATCACTACGAGCTCCTAGGTCCATATTGCGAATTTGCGTCGTTTTTAGAGGTGTTGTTTGAGCAGCCTTTTCCCTCATCTGATTGGCGGAAACGCCGGCACCGGAAGCAGTAGCAACCGAACCAACATCCGTTTCTGGTTTTCCACCAATCAGACGAGTCGAGGTGAAGGCAAAAACGGCTCTTCTGAGAACGACGCAAACTCACGGCCCTGCGTTTACATATCATGACGAAACCACGAAGAGGTCTTCTGTTTGACGCAACGCTCGCGGGCCGAATTCTATGAATCTCTGCTAATACTTCAGACTCCGCTTTCTGTGTGCTGTGTTTTATTTGGTTTCAGAACCGTAGCCTATATGTTGAAGCTGCCGTAGAGTTCAGCACGCAAACGAAACGTACATTGATGCGTCTACTGATTTTCTTTTACCTAATGGAACTTGTATTCAAACATATTTTCTTTGCCCTTGTGCTAAAAATAAGATCTTGCTTCCAATGCATCTGAAGTGGAGGTTGCTCAGGAATACCCGCCCGCAGAAGACATCTAATTCTAGAATGTAATTCACTCCTTTTGTGGCATACTGGAAGTAAGCTTTAAGAGCAATAATACAACACTTTTTGGCGCCGTGTGCCGCAGCTAGGGCACGACTGTACCAATTCTCACAAGTAGAGACAGCATTGTGCCGAGTGGACACATTTTTTTTATATTGTAATTTAAATTAAATGCGAAATGTAACAGTTTGGTTCAATATTTATTCAACTCGATCTACTACCAGCCTGATCTCACGACATTGCAAACCATGTGTGTTTGTTAATTCCTGTGACGTTTCTCTACCGCCGACAGAAAATCGTACGTATGTACGAGCTATACGGCACTTCGAGCTCACTAGCACGTCATTGTCATTTGTGCGGCAAGGCTTGCACCCACGGCCTCGTTTCCTTCCCGGCCTAGGTCAAGGTTTTTCTCGCATCTCGTAGTATTTTAAATTTGAAGTGCGACAAAATGGCTAATCGCTTATGGTCGATCTTTTTCTTTAGAATCGAACAGCGTTGCGAAAGGCAGAACGAGAGTGAGCCACTCAGGTCTCAGTTCCACCCTGTAGCCTTGTGATTGGCCATGATCTTGAGTCGTTCGCAACCTTATTGGCTGGCCTCTGGCGTAGCTTCCGCATTAATTCGAGAATAATTTGTGGGAAGGTGTATCGGCGTCTTCAGCACGCGTTTACTTAAAATCTAGAAAGACGGAGGCAGGCAAGGCGAAGCGAAGCTGTCACCATCATCTGCGCGTTTTCCGCATCTAACAATAATTTAACCCCTGTAAGGTGTAGAACGTAGTTTTAATGTGCTTTGTGAAATGATGTAGCCCACACAGGTCTCTGCAAAGCCAAGGACCGCACTGCGGCTGGATCTGCACACTTCTTGCAACATTTTACCCAGAAATTGGATGAAACACCGGTTGTTTTTAGCATACCGCCTTGAACACATTTTTGAAAGCAAACGAAATGCGCTTCTGTAGCGCGAAGAACACGGGCACTGCGCTCTATTTTTACCATCACGTGCGCATTAATTAAAACGTGGAAGTCCCATGCCAACGGGCTCTTAGGGAGCGCTTCTAAACGAATCGACAGCTAACGCCAACAGATGATGCCATTTTGCATGAATCGATCGTACTCTTGCGGAGTATTAGGAAATAATGCCTATGGTTGTGAATTTTACCAAGGGCCGGAACTATTTTCACTGGGCAAAGGAATGAAGATGCCGATTCACACAGCACTGATCACGCCTGTAGTTTACTATGTTTGCTATGCCTGCGAAGTGCATCCAGAGTTGGCAGTGTGCTGCAGGGAGACGGCATCAGTAAAGGAAGCTAAATTTAAATGATGCTGTCTCCCGACTTGTAGAACTCCGAAAGTAACGGGAGAAAACACCGCAAACTGAACCAGTGTTTAACTCGTAAAATCATCTGACGTCATTCGTCAATAGTGCCGTGCTCCTGCGCAGCTTTTAAAGTAAATTTGGACCTGTCACATGCATTTGTTTTGGGAGAACAACAAGGAATTATATGGAGCATCTCCAAGATGTTTTTCACTTTTATTACACCATACGCCACGAAATGAAGACCCCAACATAAGTGCTACTTGTTCACGAGGCTTGCCGTTCTGCTCCAGTTGAAATGCTGTCACCCTGGACACTGGCTGAAGACAATCTGTTCTTTTTATGATAATAAAGGAGCGTGTTTGTTTGAGGCGTCTTTCTATTGTAGTTTCGAAATAATTATTGACTTCCCCGCTTTTCAGTGCTCATTCCACTATTATTAATTTTCTGGACATGCGGGAAACAAAAGAAGGTCTGAAAATTCTGCTGGTTGTCGCTTACGGCATGAAAAGTCCCCTGCATACCGAATAAAACGTTACCAATACAGGGACTAAAGAAAAAGACCAGGGGCAACTTTCTGAAACAGCTGACGTGATGCTAACGTGCACATAAATAAAGTGTTTGAAAAGGGGGAAACAACCGTGCCGGCAAAGGTGTATTGAAAAATATTTCACATTTCTTTTTATTTAGTCATAATACTAAGCGCCCACAGACTAATGATATTAAGCGTGTTGCTTCTCTTGCACTCAACTCTTATGGCCCTTTTGAGCTTGTGGAGGAAAAAAAAAGAATAGTGATATTTTTAATGGCGATCGCGAGAATTTGGTTACTCTCGAATTGCTGAAAAATGATTTTAAGGGGGCAGTGGTAACAGAGGCATTTGTATGCTTTACATTGGCGCGAATAAAGCTGCGAAGAAGGCGTAGTCGTCATCCTCCTTTAACGGAGGCTGTACGGCTTCTACGGGGTTTCAGGTAAGCAGTCTGCGTCGAAATGTTTGCGGCCAGACTAATAGACCGCAGTGATGCCGAATGTATCTTGAATGCGCAAGCTTCATCGAGCAAGGTGGGCGGACGGATATTTCTGATTAATGAGTCAGCAGAACATGTGATGATCACTCGCAGTCTTGAAGTGTAGAAGGTATGGACAGAATTTTGTAGGTTGCGTCGATGGTTCGGCGATGCGCGAAAGGTTCCTGAAAAAATCGTTGGTAGTAAGCGCACAGCCCAATGAAACTGCGCACGGCTTTCTCGACGGCAGGCTTTGGGAACTGTGCGATCGCAGTTGTTTTCTGCGGGTTTGGGCAAACTCCTTTCTTGCTTACAATACGGCCCAGAAATATAGCACCTCATCGCAGGCATAGTGGCATTTCCTTTCCTTGGTTGCAGTGTTAGCTCTTATGATTTGTTGCTTCCAGCACTGTTCGAAGTGTTTTCAGATGTACTTAAAAGCTTGAGGAGAAGACGACGACGTCGTCAAAGTACACCACACAAATTTGCCACTTCAAGCCAGCCAGCACGGTATTCATTACTCTCTGGAACGTCGCTGGTGCAGAGCTGAGGCTAAATGGCATCACCTTGAACTTGAAGAGGCCGTCCGGTGTGAAGAAGGCGGTTTTGTCGCGATCTCTTTCGTCGATCTATATTTGTCGGTTTCGATGTCTGCACTGCCTATGCGGACAATGACGCTTGATCGAGGAGGCACGGTCAATTCTCTGTCGATGACGTTTAGAGCGACCTGGTACGTCGACTTCGTCGTAGCAGACACGACGTTGTCCGTCGAGAGCTTGATGAGCACTGAGAAAATGATCACTGACATCACTAAGCGATGTTCACTGAGAAACTTCATGCCCAAAATCACGTCCCGCGAGAAGTTCTGTAGGACCACGAAGCAGGTAGGATAACTGTGGCAATTTGCTGTCACTCTCGCTGTTCGTCACCTCGACGGCGTAATAAAGAAGCTACCCGCATTGCGGATAAGCGGGCCATCACAAGTGGTCGTCACTTTCTTGAGCGGGGCGGCGAACGGGCCACTGATGACTTAATTGTCGGCTCCTGTGTCCACGAAAGCTGTAACCATGCGACCGTCAACCGTAACTTCAAGGTTACTTGCTCGTGTCGTTGAATTGCATGTAATTAACTTCGGTGTTCGATTTCTGCTTTGTCGTGTGCTGAGTTCGCGGCCTTGTACACCGTCATTAATTCGCTGGTCGAGGTTTTCAGATTGAGGTCTAGTCACACCGTCCTCCGTGCGGTCATTATGTGCAGCGGATGTGTAAATGCTGCGTCGTCGTCACTCGTGGTTGGCGGATGACCTTCGTTAGTTCGTTGTGTAGTGACTTCACCTCCAAAGGTCGCTATCTTTAGTTTTCCCTGTGGTGGCTGGGGAAACTTCCTCGAAAGAAGAATTGGCCCGAAGACGCAGCACGGGCGCTGAACGGCGGTGGGGACCGGTAACGACGACTTCGGGACTCTCTCATGCTGAAATAGTTGTCAATTTCGTGAAGGCATTCGCAAGGGTGCGATAAGCGGATAAGCGGGTATCGGATTCAAAACCGCGAGTGCCGATGTATCTGTACGGGCGGGAAGTGGCGTAGAATATGGCCAGCCTCACCGCAGTGGAAGTACATTAGGCGGTTGTTTGCAGTCCTCCAGGCGTCGCACTTCCTGGGGCTTGAGGGTCGTTCATAGGCTTAGCAGGCAGGGGCCGAATTGCGGCATTCAGGTGCAGCCTGTTCGCGTCGATGGGGAGGGGTGCTTGGAAGGTCACGTCGGGGTGAATGATGACGTAATGGCTGTGATGTACCAAGTGTCTGGTGTACTTCGCGGAAGATGTCCGAGAACGTCTCTACTTCGGGCTGTTGTGATGATGGCATCAGCCGGCGCAGTTCTTCCACCACATCATGAATAAGGTCCCGCATGCTGTATCCACTGGCTCGTGAGCCGTTGTAAGGGCTTGTGTACACTGCTACAAAAGGTCGATTGTACATGCGCATGTGGGCGCCCATAGCCCTCTCGACGGTGGATGCTTCCATTTAGAATCCGGCCATGGTTTCCGGCGGATTTCTGACGAGTCCAGCAAAAAGTGCCTACCTTGTATCAAAAATTTTACTTTTGCCACTTCGATAATGTCAGGGTCGGCGCTGCGAAAGAGGCGCTCAATTTCCTCAACATATATTAGGACCACTTCATGTGGAAGTTGTATCCTTGACTGAAGGAAGCACTGCCCTTTTTCCTTCCTGAAGACACTAGTGAATGTCTGCAATATATCCTGTTTTGAATATGTCCCATTTCTTTAAAAAAGCCTCATGGTTTTCAAACAAGACTCGCGAAGGTCCCTGAAGTGAGAAGTAAGTTTGCCCCAGGTTTGCCGAGCCGTTCCACCCTTTTATACTGCCACATGCTCAAAGAGGTTCATCCAGTCTTCTGTATCTTAAGCTGTCCTTGGAAGACGGGGGCCTCTCGCGGCTGCACGAAGACCATACCTGACTTCTGTTTGTCGCGCATCTTCGAGGGAATTCCATATTTCCGCAATTCAGCATATCTACCAAATGTCACGTAGTGGTGGCAAGGCCATAATCACAAAAGAGAAAATAGACGTAAGACTGAAATTCACTCTTTAATGGACTGACTTGCGCCCGCAAAAGAACTAAGCAAGTCGGCCGTGGTGATAGCAGCAAACTTGCTCGCTGCTCGTCGAACTAAAAATTCCCGTTTCATTCAGCAGTGCTGAACTTAAAGCCGACGTAGGAACATCTAGATGAAACAGTTACGAGATACTAGGAGAGTCCGGAGCGCGGCAAGATTAAGACGAAACAAAAAAAAAATGTGCGGGTTTAAGCATGGTTGAACCTAGTGACAGAGCGAACGCTGTGAGTGTTGCAGCAATAGCCTCTTTAACACCCAATTTTCAAGCCGCGATTTGTTCATATATTTAAATTAGATTTTATGGAACGGAAGGAACCTCATATCCCTGTCACACGGTCATTTTCAAAGGCGATTGAGTCGATAGCCTTCGAGATTTTCAATCGCCATCGAATTCGAAATACTTTTGGACGGATGCCTCGGCATTGTGTACTACACCTAACCAGGTCAAGATCATGTTTTCATATTTTTTTCGTGTACATTACACATTGGAAAGGCGCAGTATTTATCACACTTGTTTCTGTGGGATAAAAATTAAAGAGAACTGCAGAATCTGCATTGGAGTAATGCGAAAGCAAGGATGCTGCTGTTGGTTGCTTCTGGTTGCTTCTGGTTGCTTCTAGTTGCTTAATTCACTTCGTTTGCCCATTTTAGTCTTTGGTACTTTCAAATTTCGCGCCAATCTCTTCCTATGTCCTTTTTCGGCTCTACACCCGGTTGCTTGAAGTCACATCATCTACCTCACATTAATTCACTTCTTGTTTACCCATTTCAGTCTTTGGCCAGTACTGTGGACTTAGCAGTGCGAAACTGCTTTTAATGACCTCAAGCACGCCCTCACATCAGATCCTGTTCTTGGCCACTCCAGTGACAGCGCTCCAACTATCCTGCACACCGATGCCAGTGGTCACGGTCTTGGCGCTGTACTTCTGCAACGTGATGCAACATCGCGTGAGAAAGTGATTGCCTTTGCCAGTCGGACTCTCACTCCAGCTGAGAAAAACTACACCATTACCGAGCAGGAGTGTCTTGCTGTCGTCTGGGCTGTCCAAAAATTTCGCCCTTACCTATACGGTCGGCACTTCACAGTTGTGACCGACCACCATGCTCTTTGCTGGTTGTCTTCACTCAAAGATTTGACAGGCCGACTTGGCCGCTGGATTCTACGCCTGCAAGAATACCACTTCGACGTCACTTATAAATCCGGTCGCCAACACCAAGACGCTGACGCTCTCTCTCGCTGTCCCCTTTCGGAATCCACTTGCTGCTTTTCTTCCCAATTCATTTCCACCTCTGACCAGAGCCGACCATCTCTTTGCCCGACGTATATCACAACCGTTTGTTTTGACGACTCTGAGAACAAGCACGCTCTCCGCTCACAGCAATTAGCCGATGCCTACTGCCGTCCTATCATCGACCGCCTTACCGGCGCTTCGGACCCGCCCAATGCTAGGATTCGCCGACAGCTTCGCAATTTAAAGCTGGAAGATGGCATCTTAGTCCGCTACGTGTATTGCACTGATGGAACTCGCTGGATCCCAGTCGCGCCGCGTGTGCTTCGCCCACGCATACTGGCGGCTCTCCACGATGACGCTACTGCAGGTCACCTTGGTTTTGACAAAACCTACGACCGCGTGAGAAAACGATTCTTTTGGCCTGGCTTATCTTCCACCGTTGCCAAATACGTCGCGTTCTGCCCTCTGTGCCAACGTCGCAAACAGCTGACTTCTTCGCCCGCTGGCCTTCTACAACCTCTTCCTTGTCCCACCACGCCATTCGACGTAGTCGGCATCGACTTATATGGTCCCCTACCTCTCTCCTATGGGGGTAACCATTGGATTATAACAGCTGTCGACCACCTCACACGCTACGCTGAGACAGCACCTGTACCGACTGGTTCCGCTGAAGAAGTAGCAAATTTCTTTTTGCGATCAATTGTATTGCGTCATGGCGCTCCTCGGGTGCTCCTAAGTGACCGCGGTACAGCCTTCTTATCGAAAGTCGTTGCCGATGTTCTTCACGCCTCAAACACCTTTCATAAGACAACCTCAAGCTACCATCCCCAGACTAACGGTCTGACTGAGCGATTTCATCGCACCTTGTCGGACATGATATCAATGTACATCACACCAGATCATCGAAATTGGGACACTATTCTACCATTCGTCACATTCGCCTACAATACAGCAGTGCAGCGAACTACCGGTTACTCTCCATTTTTCCTTGTTTACGGCCGTCCTCCCACTACAATCCTCGACACTTCCTTCTTCTCTACGCCCGACTACTCCACATCAGTACCTACCCATTTTTTATCTCGTGTGGCCAGATGCCGTCATCTTGCCCGCCTCAACACGGCAGCGTGCCAGGAAGTCCGCAAGACTCGCTATGATTCTACACATCGAGTGGTCTCTTTTCGTCCTGGTGACGAAGTACTGCTTTACACACCATTGCGCACCCCTGGCCTTAGTGACAAATTCCACCACCGCTACGTAGGTCCCTATGAGGTCATAAGCCAAACTTCCCCAGTGAACTACAAAGTGACGTCTGTTGATCCCCCAGCTGATCGACGCCACCGTGGAACTGAAATTGTTCATGTGTCTCGCCTGAAACCGTTTGTGCGCCGCGATGCATCGGTTAGGTAGGAGCGGCCAGGCTGGCCGCTTCCGGCCCCCCGGGCAGATTGTGTGAGCCTTCCGTGGATGTTCTTTAATTTGTACATGCCATGATCTTCCTCTTTCATTTGTACATACCATCATCATCGTCCCGCGGCGCCGGCTCCGGCACGTGCCTGGGTTTTGTCACCGGATTAAAACGCTAGACAAGGCATCGCTGGCCTTGCCGTCACGACCTTGCCGTCTCAACCTAGCCTTCTTTCACAGTACTTTAAAATTGCGCGCCAATCCCTTCCTATGCCCTTTTTTTCGGCTCTACTTTCGGTTGCGCGACGTCACATTCTTGACGTCATATCTACTACCAGCACCATTTCTCTCTTTTCGCTTTCACCCCCACCTTCCTTCCTCCCTTCCCTTACGCGTGGTTCAGGTGTCCACAGAACAAGTGTGGCAGATACTGCGCCTTACCTTTCCCGTGAACCAGTTATTCTAATTAATTACCTAATCAACTTATTGACCTAATTATTTTTTCGGACGCAACATTACGTCACCCTCTATCAATAGACACCACTCATTAGCCTCTACCACTTCTCAATTACAACTGCTGCGGACACGATTTTGCGGACACGGCCTGCGGACAAGGTATGCGGACAGAAATCTGTGAACATAGCCAAGTAATGCTTTCGCATTGACAATTGATTCATAGGAAAGGAAAGGCGCAGTATCTGTCACACTTGTTCTGTGGACATCTGAACCGCGCCTTAAGAGAAGGGAGGAAGGTGGGAGTGAAGGTGGAAGAAAAGAAAGGGATGCCGTAGTGGAGGGCTCCGGAATAATTAATTTCGAACACATGGAGATCTTTAACATGCACAGATCTTTAACATGCTATCAGATCTTTAACATGCGTCCGTGTGCTGTGCGATCACAGCACACGGACGCCACTTCATTTCGCATCCATCGAAACGCAGCCACCAGCTGTCGGGATCAAACCCGGGTACTCCGGCACATTAGTCGAGCGTCTTACCACTGCACCACCGCGGCGGGGCTGTTTAAGGAGGGAGCGAAAGTGGAAAGAGGAGCCGTAGTGGAGGGCTGCTAATTTCGACCACTTGGGGATTTTAACGTTCACTGACATCGCACAGCACATGGACGCCTCTTCGTTTCGCCTCTATCGAAACGCAGCCACCGGCGGTCGGGTTCGAACCCGGGTACTCTCCGCTTGTAGGGAAAGAAAGGTGCAGTATACGTTTGGGCGGACTCCACGAAATTGTGGATCCCAACACTTAATTATGACAAGGTTTTTGTTTCGCACAAAGACTGCTATACCTGGCGTAGTGAAGCCTTCGCTTCCTTTGCAAACTGGTTTATAAGAAAGGAGTGGCTTAGTCTCTGTCAAGGTCATTTGAAGATGAAAACTTCCAATGTCCGAAACGGCTGCCCGAGGTAGCGTTATGAAGCTTTTGCTTAAAAACGACAACCAGATGTCCACATGCATTGTTAATGCGGCGTCTATATTCATCGGACCACATTAAAGTCAAATTTAAGAGCCATTAATCTCTGAAATAAAAGAGCCATTATTCTCTCTTCGCTATTTCTGAGAGCCTGTTTATATGCAACAGGCTGTTTTGCAACTTATGAGTGCGTAGTTCACCTACAATAGATAAGGCTTGCCAGCACTAATATTTTCCTTTATGTTTCTCACAGCGCCCTACGATGTTATCGTAAATCTCTGAAAAAAAAAAAAATAGCAGAATGCAATTCTGAGAGCAGTCATGGCAGAACCGGTCGTTCGTGGGGAACATTTTGGCAGGAGTTGGAAAGGGGTATATTAAGACGAAAGCCTTTAATGGCTCATACTGTCGTGGACAAAATGTGTCCCGCTTTTGCGGCAGCTGTGATTGGCCGAGGCGGGATGACGTCATAGAGGTCTCGACCAATCACAGAGCACCACCACAGTATGCGCGAATGCGTGCCTTATATGGCCATATGTCAATGAATGAGCAATCACTAATTAATGACTATTTCATTAATTACTAACTGGCGTCTAATTAAGTACGTCAAAGATAAGCGCGACAGTTAATTATTTACCTGTTTGATAACTACTTATTAAGTACTAATGCCTCATTAATTAATTACTAATTAGTGCCAGTTGCGTAGCAGAATGCAGCACTGAGGCTTTCGCCTTTCACTACTTTAGTTGCTAAAGGACCTCGTAATTTTTGAGAGCTGGTACAGGAAATGGAATATATGTGAGACAACGAGCAGAGTCCATTCCGTCACTCGGTCGAAACCGCAACTGGGCTACGAGGTGACTATAATCTGTTTCATACCTCAGATAGCCACCCCACCTCGGGTGCAACGCTGTTAAGGACCCACCGCGGTGGCTCAGTGTTTAAAACCGGCGTGGCCGAGTTTGAATCCGACCGCGGAGGCTGCGTTTCGATGGAAGCGAAGCACAAAGGCGTCTGTGTCAATGTACAGTCGAGAGCAAAAGTGGTATACAACACACAGCCGGTGGCGGAACTCGAGAGAACTGCATCCCAACTTTATCTGGCGTCAGCTATCTAAGATCGAGACAATAGTGGCGCTGTCTCATTTTATTCACATGCACGTGCCGGTGTTGCTGTTCCTTACGCTTTTGTTAGATGGCATTTCAATGCAGTTTTCCCGAGCACTGTCAATGCCTGAGTGTTGTATACTACTTTTGCTCACGACTGTACGTTAAAGATACCCAAATGGACGAAATTATTTCCTTAGCCCTCCACTACGGCAATCTTCCTTTCACTTCCCCATTTATTCCTTCCCTTACGATGCGCTTCAGGTTTCCACCAAGAAGTGACAGATGCTGCGGCTTTCCTTTCCGATTAACCAAATAAACTAACGCAGTCAAGCCCAGCGTTTTTGTTTTTGTCGAAAACATTCGCTGTGCAGCATTTGGGGTGTGTCACAAGAATTCTACTTGCGCATAACATACATCTGTCGGCCAAGTTGTTTGCTCGCAAAGGCAATTCGAAACAACGACTCGTGTACCTCCCATCGCATGCCTTAAAATTGGTTCACAGGAAGGGAAAGACGCTGTATCTGTCACACTTGTTTCTGTGGACACCTGAACCGCGCCGTAAGAGAAGGGACTGATTTATAACTGATTGATTTATAGGAAGGGAAAGGCACGGTAACTGTCTCACTTGTTTCTGTGGACACCTCAACCGCGCCATAAGGCAAGGGAGGAAGGTGGGAGTGAAAGTGGATAGAGAGAAACAGGAGCAGTACTGGAGGGCTATAGAGTAATTTCGACCACCTGGGGATCTTTAACGTGCTCTGACGTCGCACAGCACACGGACGCCTCTTCGTTTCGCCTCCATCGAAACGCAGCCGCCACGGTCGGGTTCGAACCAGGGTGCTCCGGCACAGTAGTCGGGCGTCTTACTACTGCACCAAGGCAGTTTTCAGTTTTTACGGCTCCCAAACACCGCGCGAAGCTGGTAGCCTACGTCGTTTACCTAAACACACGCACCAAATACAATATTCTAGCTGAAAGAGCTTCAATTGATTGATTGATTGATTGATTTATAGGAAGGGAAAGGCGCGGTAACTGTCTCACTTGTTTTCTGTGGACATCTCAACCGCGCCGTAAGGGAAGGGAGGAAGGTGGGAGTGAAAGTGGAAGGAGAAAATAGCGTCAATGCATGTCGATAACCTCGCTGTAAAGCATCTCACCATCTGGACTAAAATGGTTTGATCTTATAACGTAACTAGCCGTAAACGTCTAATCAGTGCCGTTAACCACCGCGGTTGCTCAGTGGTTGGGGAAATGCCCTACTGATCCAGAGCATGTGGGTTTGATTCCGACTATGGCGCCCGCGATGTCAAAACTTCCAGGATTTGTTGGTACGTTAAACCTTGTTTGCTAAATTCAAACCAAACATTTCACTACTACGTCCTGAAAGCCAGCGTGAACATCCGCCAAATTCCCAGTTTGACTTCTATATTACTTTCAAAACTTGAACCCAACCCAACTGCGTCTGAAGCCGTTATGTACGGCGCTGACAATAACGGTGAGGTCGCTTACTGCAGAGGAAATTTATAATGAATAAATCGCAGCTAAATGACGTTGATGTGATTAGTTTGGGTGGCTCGGTCAACCAAATTATAGAGGTGACATTTTTTCCTCGTTGATCAACAAAGCTGTTTCGTGCAGAAACGTTTTCTTCCAGATACATTCCTAGAGACAAACTCTTGGCGAAGAGAGGAAGTAAACTTTACGTGAAGCTGCGTGGAAGCTCTTTTTCTTGTTTCTGTGCAGTGCGGGCAACGTTGTGCAACGTTCCACGAATATGTACATGCATAACTAACTTAATTGGGTTTGCATGATGACGCTGCCGGTCACAACCTACAGTGGCTTCCTTACCACAGGTTGGCAATCGCTCGCACATGATTTGCATCTAAATGCAAATGTAAACGCTGCCAAGTGGCACGTGAACGTTGAAGCGGACTCTTCGGAGTTTTCGCTGCTTCCAAGCTCGCAATTATTAGCGAAGTTCGCTGCGAGTGAAGGTGAGAAGGCCCATCTGGCTCAGGAGGGAAGCCTTTCGCATTTACACTAACGTCATCGGTACGAAATTGGCAATTCCGCTGACAGCATGTCAGACGCTGAAGCACCTCATCGAAGACGCAGAGGGTACATTAATTGCTCTTCGTGCAAAGAAAAAAGCTTCACAGACCGCATAAATGACCAGAATTTTCACAACACCAGTAACGAGTTCTAGTGTTTAGAAGTATGCTTGAACTAAGTTTTTGCCCTAGAAGAAGTGCATTTACCTTGATCCTGTTTCAGCCTAGTCCGCCAGTTCGGCTACTTCTCACCAACACCAGCTCGCACTGAATGCACGCGGGGTGGGAACCATCTAAGCTACGGTGTGTTTTCACACCACACATCCGAATACAAAATGGTTGCGCTGAATAGTGCCCACTGTTAGGGCTCTAGTTCTTTTTTCATAAAAAAAAAGAAAAAAAAAAAGATAGTTAATATCGGAAGTGGGCCCGGCCACGGTCTGGTACTACCACATTTGCCGCATCATTCCTGCCCCGATTTGCGCTGGACTGCGAACGGCCTTCCAAACGACATTGCCGCAATTACTTGTCGATCCACATTTTCCAAACGTGTAGCTGCCATCATTACCGGCGATATTTTTTTTACCATTTTCTAGGTATATAAACGTTTTTCTTTTTCTTGTTCTACATGTCACCCACTTCATATGTGACCCAATCTTTCAATTTCACCCAATATGATACACACTCAATTTCGCTCCATCAAAGGGCGGCCGCAGCTACCGAGATCAAACCCTTGTACTTGGGATCATTCATCGAGCTGTCTGTAACCACTGAGCCATAGCGGATGGTTTTGAGTTCGCACTCTTGGGAGTTGGGATACTGTATTTACTGGAATAATCAACGCACATTTTTATTCTCATAACATCTATGAAGGTAACACATGGGATAAATTGTCAGGAAAAACTTTAAGCGGGAAAAATGCGACGAAAATAACCTGATGAAGCAAAAACTTCAACCCGTGAAACTTGCTTTAAAGAAACAAAGACACTCTTCAGCATGCCTTCCCTGCACGAGACTATAGTGAACATTTGTCGTTAAGTCGTGCGCATAATTCGCGTTACGGCCCCTAATTCGATCCTAAAAGAGTGAAAGTGAGCTTACTGAAGCCTTTGAAACTTATAGAAACCTCGTTGAAAAGGGGGGAGGGGGGTAGTTGCTGGCGTCCACGTTTTATTATTGCAAAGTGATAGATTTTCGAGGATAAGCTTGCTCACATTTTGGCAGCCATAAGTACGTCTTAGCTCATTGTCCGTAGCTCGGACATGCCTATATCGCATTGCTCCTCGACCCGGTGAACGAACATTTTAACGCGTGAAATTCCAAAGCCACATTAAAATGCTGTGGAAGCTTTGAGTATTCATCGCACTGCGACGTCATTATGTCCACCACATTAAAGAGTCGCACTGTGTTGGACGTGGGAGCTAGTCGCGCAAACACACACAAAAAAAAAAAAACAGCAAGGCTAACACGAAAAGACGAACGTGCGAATAGGGGAATAATACCATTAATGCGAAGTGCCTGCGAAGGCGGCTAACGAGTTTTAGGTATAGGGATTGGTGCCATGACTAACAAACGATACATGTCGCTACAGCGTTACCCCAGTTCATAGTGATCCCACAGACGGGTATATGTTGCCCCCTTGCGCCGGCGCAAGACATCATCAATAGCGGTACACTTTTATACAAACTCAAATTATTCTCACAAATAAATATATTTTTCGCATAAATTTAAGGGAAACTTCAGAAAATGGGTAAATTGAGTCCGGAATTGCATAGTTTAGGGAAAATTCGGACGATTTAGCAGGTATGCACGAATTCAAAGTATTCAAATCGAGGCCTGCACGTGCCAAGTTGCTACAATCCTTAATAAGCTAGGTTTAAAAGAAAGCTCTTAGTGAGTGGGCGCAACTTCTATTGATTTTCGCATTCTGCTCACGACATTTTTACGCATAAGTAGGCAGGTACTGTAGCCTTGATATTCGACATATAACATTGTAAATTATTGCTTAGTGATGTCGCTGTGCGGAAAACTTGTGCTCTTTGTTATTTCACATCAATATCAGAAATCTTCTCGCTGAAAAGCTCGTGTGTTCATTGCGTAATGAAAAAACATAGCACTATTTGGTGCGGTTTGGTTTAGTTTATAGGTTGTTAACGTCCCAAAGCGACTCATGTTATAGTTTAAGGGCTCCTCATAGTTTAAACCACGTGAAGTTCAACATGCACTAGCATGACACAGTACATGGGTTCCGTGCTTTTACCCCCCAGCGAAAAGCAGCCGCCGGGCGGAATACCATTTTTGGTTGAATAATTAGTGAGAAAATACACGAGTAAACAGGATATGTCTGTTCCACCCTGTCCTTCTCTTTCTATTGAATAAATCTGATTCGTGAGGCACATGTGGGCCTAGAGAAAAGGGGAGCTACGCATAGCTATCACTACTATTGTTTCCTTCCGCGGAGTGTGAATTAATGATTCTGTTATTGGTGCAGTTTGTGATGTTCGTGGGTTGCAAGAATCAAGATGCTAATACAAGGCTGCGTAGTCCTATATTGGGCGACAGCTCAGCTGCTGTCTGGCTGCGCTCAAGAAGGTGCTCGCTTTGTAAGAGCCTCTACTGACGTCACTTAGCGCGTTACAAGCCACGCCGATTACAAGATCCGGTGGCGTGTATCACAGTTCTCGCTGGAATACACATCAGCTCATGATTAACATTTTTCACATCTCAGATTCTTCTGTGGATGGTCTCCTTGGCTCTTTTGTATTCTTATCATTCTGTCCTATGCACGATTTTATTCTCTTTGGAGACTCAGGTTCTGTGCACTGGGCCTGTGGGTCTTATTTTACGCTTTCCCACAACTCTGCTTTCGTGGAATGGACTCGTGGCTCTTTTAGATGGTTATCACTACACGCTATGTACGATTTTAAGCTTGTACCAGTTGCTCATTTCGCAAGTTCTTTAAGTTTCTCTTTCCACTTAAGATTATTCATAGGACACACAAGCTTGCTTTATGCTTTGCTCAGTTTAGCTTTGCTCATGTCTTGGTTAGGCTTTGTTCTTGCTTTCTATATTTTCTTGGTTGCTGCGTTTCGCATTCTCCCTTTTTAATGGTTTCTATTCGTTTGTGCTCGCAGCAGTATTGTTTAACAGCAATGATTAGTGGAAAGCGCTATAGCTGACAGAAGGATATGCTCACAAAGTTAATGGCTCGCAGAGTCTGGAAGAGGTTAAGTAAGTGTTGGAAGGTATACATCAAATAACTAAACATGAAAAGTGTATGAACGATATCTTTTTTATGGAAATCCCAGTCACATGAACGTACAAATCACTATGTGCATTCCCCCGAATACTTCTCTCGAACACTGAATAGTCGATTTTATCTAGGAGTGATCGCGGACTTACCGCTGTCATGAGATATTTGATCTCTAACCGACTATATTTTATCTGATATTACTTAAGAGCATCCATAATCTCTTTAATATTGCTATGATTTCCTTAAGCGCTATAAAATGCTTCTTTCGCGCCAAAGCGTACCGAGTAACAGCTCTTTCTAGAGTACGCCCTTATCGTCTCAGCGTTGCTCTGGTGCCCTGTGAATATTTGAAAATTTTAAGTTTCTTCAATCTAACTAGGTGCAAATAGACCTTCCACGGGTACTTGTAAAAATATTTGCAATTGGTACTATTTGGAGGGCATAGGAAATATTCTCACCGAAATTAAAGATAAAAATCAGTAAGAACACTAAGGTTCGACTACGTTACCACTATAAAAAACTGCTCTCGAACGAAACTCAAACCTACTGCCTTGAATCCTTATATAAGACTCGTGCCGGGCTTCCTTAAAGGATTAGGAGGCATTAACGCTCGAAAGAAGTGCGAGCTTCGGAGCGAGGCGCATATAGTAAATGATCAACCCTGACAGCAGCATACTTGGCTCGCTCATGCCGGTAATGATACCGAGCTCGCGAAGGGCAAGTCCAAATAATAAATGAAAAGTTCTGTCAGATGTAAAGGGAGTAAGAAATAGCACTTCATCATAGCCACGGTCGTTATTGAATCCCTGACTTTTTAATTGGAAACCGCCGGGAAAACGTTTTTCGCCCCGAGTGTGGCTTTCGAGTATAACAAAAATGATAAAAAAGAAACAAAGCTTATAGGCTGCCTTTTAGTTTCCTTTTCTTCTTGCTGTCATGCAGAAAAACACTTTGCCAGTTTAATAACGGAGGAAGAAAAGCTAACGATTTGGTCTCGTAGCCACCTTAAAATAACAGAGCAGGGCGAGAAGATAAGAGAAATAATCTTTTGCGTTTCCCTTTTCTATGTCCTCCTCACACTTTCACTTTGAAATGGCCAGCGTCTAGGGTATATATCTGTAGCCTTTCCAGTCATATATGTAGTCAGTTTTACTTTTTGGTGGAAACATTCGGTAGTCATATTTTGCAGCAGCCAAGTACCCAGGTCTCTAAATTTTGGAATATTATTCCAGCCTAATCTGGTGCATATGTAAACTGACCAGATTCGGGCCGCCTGTACTATCTGGCCTCGAGTATGAGTCAATTTACGCGCTCAAAGTGTTCAATAAAAGCGAAATATATATTTTCAATGGTTCTTGTCCACTCATGCTGGTTTGCTCTGAGGGCAGTAACACACTTGTGCCTTGCATATTTATAGAATGGGATCGCGTCTCTGCCTGCCTTAGTTTCACTAAATTTGTATTAACGTGCCCTACATCATCAAATACGTAGACTCCATCTTAGGGCAACACGATTAACTTTGTAGACTCGACGGAGATTTTTTCGTAATCGACAAGATCTATAATAACCAGCTTGATCTCGCTACCTAATATGGTGTTTTTAACGTCCCTGATCAAAAGACGCTTGAGGACACGTGCAAGATGAATTGGGAGAACCGTTCTAACGGAAAACTCGGCAAACACGGGGTTCCTGTCCATGCGAAGATATTAACGAAAAAGGGCGAACTATATTCCCCTTAAAAACGTGCACGCCCTAAAACACAACCGAACCAACTTTGTGCGCTTCTGAAGATTAATGACTAAAAGAAGGGACGGACGTGGTCAGAGAGTCATAGCAGTGCCTTTCTGTAGTACGCCGATAGAAACAGGGCAAGGGTACTTGGAACTGTAGAGCTCTGTATTCATACCGTGTATTGAGCGGCAGAAGAAAAAGGAGCAGGAGGAGAGCATAGAGATGGTGCATCAACAATGAGAAGCTCTGGCGCATGTCTAGTCTTGTTAATCAATAAGCCGTTTTTTAACATGTCAGCTAAGCAACATGCTCCCATACCCACTGGCTTCTTGTAACAGTAAATCTCATGAAGCAAAAATTCGAAAACGTGCAACGAGTAGCTCTGAAGGAGAACATGGCTCAAGTGTATGGACCGTACTGGAAAAAAAAAAAATGCTCCAAAGGAGGCCACGTGTAATAGGAGCCGTGCTTTGTGGATGGGTTGAATAAGCCAACCGCTTCGACCAGTAGCTAGATTTAGATGAATCGATCTATGTACAGGACAATGGTTTCATGTCGGCGTCTTCAGGTTCGGCCGGAACCACGCCTTTCTTTAGGGATTTATGGAAAAACACAATATTCGTGTCAAGTACCATCTACCCTGTGGTTGCCTGAAGCAGGATATAGCGACGTCATGGAGAGCTGGAACTTCTGGGTAGTTTTCTGTTTTGCCCACGCGTTCCCACCGAAGAAACAAGCAAATGCCTGTTAGTAATCCACGCAGCCGCCTCTGTATTTTTGTCCCCAGGCTGAAGCTTATGGCAGGAAGGTGTAGCTTGAGCGCTGCCTTTTTAAACGAAGTTATATTTTTCTAAATTCTAGAGTGACCATTACATCAGGCAACAAAGGTTACAGATATAGGTTACAGACGTAGAACAGATGTAGTTAAGGTTACAGATGTAGAAGCCCTACACTATGGCCCCTCTCACAGCCATAGTCGGCTTGGAACGTGAAACATCATAAACCAACGAAATCAGCAAGGAAGATCGGAAACGTAACATCAACGGGTCTTGCGCAACACGCAAGTTTTGGACGAATTCTTATTAGAATTCGCTACAAAACAAAGTACCCGTCATTGGCTCGTTTTTGCAGGAACATCCTTCTTTTTCATTTACCTTATTTCTGACTTTATTGTTTGTTTACATTTAATAGCCACGATCCGCATGAATTTTTTATATGCGATAGGTATAATTTTACTGTTATGTATTGCAAGCACACTACCATGTTTGTCAACTTCGCCTGTACGTTGTCGTTACCTGCTTGTCCCATAACCTATGAAATTACACCAACTAGCAGCCCAATTTGACAACCTAGGTGTTTCATGCCAAAATTTTTGTTTTCTTTTTTTTTTTTTTTTTTCCATCTTCTAGTGGCGCGAAAAACCTCCCGCAAAGCCTTTAAGCTGTTAACCTGCTGGAAAAGTCACTTTTATGCTCCATTCATTGCCTCCTCATTTTTGAGCCGGTATGAAGCGTGTACAGTGAGAATAGTTAGTGGTCTCGCCTTACTTTCTTCTATAATTTCGTTACTAGCTGTCGGTCGTATTCTTCAACAAACTTTCACGTGACTATAGTACCTCAGTAGAACGAGAGGAAGAAGATGGCTACGAGAATGAAAGAGAATGAGCAAGGGACCAGGGGCAGCCTCTGTCGGCAAGGCGAGCCAACTTTTCCACAAAGAGACTTTTCATATTCGTATAGTACCCTAAGGCTTTCAGGATGTCTGTTGCTTTGCAATAAATGAACATCTACATGCCGATACAGTTTTTCATGAGGCCGTTGATGAAGCTGCATATCTTAGTGTGCTCTCTGTCGCGCCTTAATTAAAAGGGCATTATGACAATGCAGTGCCATCCAGAACACCGTGGGCCGCGTCATCTATATCCCGGGCCGTCAAATTGCTAAGCTTAAGGTCTGAGCAGCAGAATCAAAATTCTAAAATATAAAACAATCGGGAAGAAATTAATAGGGTAAAGTAAAATAGCAAATTCAGTGTCCATTACGAGTTTATTTCTTCGAAAAACTACTCGGTAGACTTCTTTACTTATTATGTAATGCGTATGTTAACTAAATTCTTGTGCATTCACTCAAACTCACATGGAGCGAATCTGAAAAATCTAAGCGAACAAGCGAACAAGCGAAAAGAGAACAAAAGCTACTAACTAAACGCCGGTTATTTGCTTGAGTCAACAGATAGGTAAGGGCCTCCTTGTTCTTTTCTAGACCGCGTAGCTGACGGCGCACCTGCGGTTGGTACGTGCAAAAAAAAAAATGGAGGTAAAAAAAAAAAAAACTCATCACTTGTAACGCCATTTGGCTGTTTGACGCAGTCAGCTTTCCCTGCAAGCGAGGGAGACTTTAACGAACGGCCCGAACCCTCGGGCGGTGGGTTGAAACAGCAGCGGCCCGTGGCCTCTACCTAATTAGATTCCCGATGCGTTGCATGGCACACCGCACTACTCTGTGCTTCAGCAACGAACAAAAGGGATCAGGTTTCAGAAAAGCGCTGCGAAAGGCACCGCTTTTTGTGACAGTATGCTGAGATGGCTTTTTTTAGTCAGCTATTCCTTTTGTTTTTAATAAGGTGGACCGGGAGTGAACTTCACGCCAGTTCTTCCTTAACAGTCTAAAGTGCTGAACGAGCAGCCGTATCGACTTCTACCATTAAGTAATTCAATAAAAACGCGCCGCCGGCAGAGACACTGTGGTGAACTAGAACCGCGAAATACATATGCTTGATTCCACAGAAACAATAGTCTGTCATTCAGAGTGTGCATGATATTGTGGGGAACGACGGCGGGGATTTTTTTAAGGGCCGCAGCTAAGAAGAAAGAACGCTGTGGACTTCCTAACGACTTTCGTGCGAAACGGGAAAGATGTTCTCGAGCTCATCGGGAGAAAAAAAAAAAAAGAGAAACCACGGACTTCCAAGCTGCGACGGCTCAATAGAGTGTTGCCTTGCTCTAAAGCTGTAGTATATAACAGTGGTATCATGCACCAGTCCAGCTAACCGACATGTTATAGCGTAAGCACCACTTCACGAGGTACAATAAGCGGATCTTTCCCTGCGTTTTCACGAGACCTCATACTGTAGCCGAATAGGAAGTCGGTGCCAGCTCCGGCTTCGCCACTGCAACGAGAGAGTGCGATTGGAGGCTGCAGCTTGGTTAAAGGAAGGCTTTATACGTATGTCCTTCCTGGCAACATGGGCATCATGCATCATGGTCCTCTTCACGGTCATCGTGGTCCTCAGGCAGGGGCAGCTGGCAGGTGTCATGGTCGGGCACTGATTTATTTTCTTGACGTCATATGTTTTAAAATACTTGTCTTTGTGGCTGCATGCAATAAATGTGTGTGACGTGCAGACATGCGCACATACAGCAGTGACGGATGTGTGACGTTGTTTAACCGTATAAACTCGCGTGATAAGACGGGTGTACTCAGCCTGCTTTGAAATGGATAGCGGGCCTGGTCTTTCAGTCCAGTGGTCGGAGGCTGAGACACGCCACAACAAGCGGCGTGAACAAAGCGGACAAGACGACAGCGGCAACGCCATCTACATCTAATGTCTACCAATATAAACTACGCCAAATTAGTGATTTCGTACGTGATAGTAGTTTCACCGCGTTAAACCTCTGTTCTCTCTCGTAATATCTGAATAGAGCGGTGTGTCACGAGTAGTTTCCTTCAGTCGCTATAGCATTATTAAGATTTGATTATTTATTCTTAATTTCTTTTTTCACTTTTCTTTTCTAATATCGCGTTTCTGGAATCGAAGGCTCCGCAGCGCGTATTTAGTTAATTGATAGGTGAACACGACCGGCAAAACGGCAGAACAACGCACTCGGCTTTAAACGCCATAATTTGGTACCGATTAGGAATTAAGTGATCTCAGAGAAATTATTGTAAGACTTTTTTCAGTGGCCAGCCTGATTTTAGGAAAACTTAAGTGGATTCTTGAATATGAAGGGTTGTTGTGAATGAGTATATGACTGAATACAGTGCCTAAGGCTATCGCCATGTGTTTTTCTAAAAAAGGGGGGGGGGGGGGGGGGGGGGGCAGAGAAAGCGGGTAGAGAAATAAAAGAACATTTCATTGTTTTTACAATAGACTCAGGAGCCGTTGACACCGGGATAAGCCAATGTTTTTATGTATCCTGATTAGAGAATGCGTGCAGCAGGCAGGTAATCTTGTCGCTGTATAGGTCTGGTGCCACTCCATGCACTTACCTCTCGCATCTTGGCCACTCAGCGTAGACTAGTACTCAGCGATGATGCTGCAATCATCACATGGCTCTGTAATCTGGTGAGCAGACTTGGCCTTGTGCCACTGCAAAGCCAGTTGAATAACTCCACGAAATATCTTGTTTTGTCTGTAGCAAGAATAAAATAAGCATTTAAAGGCACTAGTCACGCCTCAGATGCTATCACATATCTGGTAAAGCATTTACAATACAACGGTTTAACTGGACTTTTGTCTCTTCTATCTCGTCGTATAAGAAGATTGACCTCTAAACTTATACTCCCTTTTTTAAGTATTTCTCTTTCTTCAGCCATAGGCATGTACGCAGCTTGTTATAGCATGAGGAAATTGAACAGTAACAGATGGACAGCTAAAGTATTTAAACACCTATACCTAAAAAGCATTGACTCACAATGCAGGAAAAGAACTAGGAAACTAACCAGTAAGTATGCTGGTCACAAGGACGAAGAAATAAACAGCGTTAAGCAACAGGTGAAAAACACAGAAGGTAAAAATTGGATAAATTCGAAGGAAAAGAAACAGACTGTGGAAGTATACCGAACGTGGAAGAGGCAGATCAGGAAGGAAGATTTCTTTGATAACTCAAGAGGCATTGCCCTACTTTTTGAAGCTAGATCGGGGTGTCTTAGAACACGCAGCTATAAAAAGAAATTTAACAATGAAGATGACACATGTGCAGTATGTTGTAAATCCACAGAAGCAATTAACCATATTATACTTTTTTTTTGTACGCAAGCTTGCCATAAGCTTGCCATATTATACTCGAATGTAATGGTATCCACCCGGAAGTCGATGCAGGCGCAGTCACTCTTCCTGAAGCTCTGGGGTTTAGAGATACCAGTGACCGGCTAAATGAACCTGCGGTGGAAGCTAGCAAAAAACGATTGCAAGATTGGTGGCTTAAAAGCAGAAAAGTGACATAATGTTAGTAATGTAAAAACAAATATTCAATAAATAGAATGGTGGTACAGTTAGCCAATCTAAAATAATAATTAAGATGCAGAGGGTGTCACTACATATCTAGAACGTGAGTCGAAAAACCAGAGAGGTGTAC
>JAJIZL010019966.1:426381-436418 GCA_023969395.1 Amblyomma maculatum | reverse complement strand
GGGAAGAGGGATCTTCGCTCGTCAGGAAGCACGCAGCAGATGTCATTGATCGACCAAGCCTACTCTCGCCAAGAGCGGCGCCAATCAGGCAAGCTAGTCACGCACGGCGCCATCTTGTCGAGAACCTCCCACCTCTCCCTATCCTTCCTGCTGACAAGTAATAGTTGCAGTTCAGGAAGGCTGCCCCCTCCCCCCTTTAGAATCCCAGTATCTCCTTCCCTACCTTTGTGACTCTCTCTGCCTCAGCCTCAACGCCACTTTCCTTTTAGTAAACTTATACATACTTTCATTCTTTTTATCATTTCCTCATCTTCTGGTCGTTGATTGCGTAGAGTCTGAGGAGATACTCAAAGCAATCACAGGACTCGAAGTCTGGAAGAAGAAAGAAGAGGGAGAGAGGGCTGACGAGAACGACGACCAGAGCGACGACAGGACGTGTTATGTCAACACAAAGTCGACACAGCACACGGAACGCAGGGTAGCAGGTCGTTAAGCCGTGTTCTCTGCGTCCGGCCGGCCTCGGAGGTAAACAGTGTTCCGAGCCACGTACACGTGGTCGAGTGGGGTCAAGTGAACGAATTTAAAGCTCCCGAGACAAATCGATGAGTGAAACTCTTGATCAACGGGGGGGGGGGGGGGGGGGCGGGGGGGGTGTGGGGCGGGGGGGGGGGGGAAGGATGTCCGGGCCACCGAGAGGAGGAAGGGGTGAAGAGCGGCTGCTCTTTCCAAGTAGGTCAAGTGACAGCCACTTTGCCATCGACTCTCGGAAGCTCTCAGCACGAACTGTTTTGATGTCGTCGGAGTGAGCGATGAGTTGCGGAAGAGGCCGTTTTCGAAGCACTCAACTGAAACATATGCATGGCGGAGGCAAACGCGGGACCAGGTAGGAACCACGGGAGCTATGTATGCGCTCGATGTGGTTGCATTGACATAAACAAGTTTAAAAATAGATATAACAGTTATATCGTTTTGCATGCATTACAGAAATATTTGACACAAGCATAACAGGATAAAATAATGAAAAAAGACCGATACGAAACAAGGTGGCACAAAATTGATGTTTGCCCTTTTCGCTAAAAGATGTACCCTTGCTATACGTAGCAGAGGCTGAGAGGTTCGTTGTCATTTAATATATTACATATCAACTTTATCTCATAGTAAAACTGCACTCAATGCCTGTGCAGCTAAAAAGAAGATCCTTTTTCTTTGTAGGCCTGTCGTGGCGTAAGCATCTGCGATTTTTTTTTTTTCGACTCTCCACATAGCACGCAGGATGTCATTCTGCTTTATGTGTTTTAGGCATTCTTATAGTTATCGCTGTTAAATTGGGCACCGGTACATTGGATCTAACGGGGGCTCCCCAAAGCGACAGTTTTTCAAGTTAATACCGCGTAATGTTTTCTATTGAGCGTACAAAAAAAAAAAGAAAAGAAAAAAGACTGCACCTTCTTTTGCTCAGATGATATTCTTTAGACCTGATTAAAACTTTTCTTTCTTCCTGTTCTCGCTGGACAGTTTCAAACTTCTCTTCTAAGTCTTACCGGGGCTATTGAGATGGCGATCAAACCTACCGGGAGCGTAGGATCCCGAGTCAAGTATACGCTAATCTGAGGCTACGCAAGCACGTCTCGCACGGCTTGGCTAAGCGGCGCTTCATGGTGAGTGGTTTTTCAGGTTATGTGTGCATGATCCAGTGTCAGAGCATACATATAGTCAACAGCGGAACGAGTTCAGAACCAGATGAAATACAGCGACGGAAACATGGATAATTTGAGATGAGAGCACCTTATTTCCGACTGCTTGACACACACAGACACAGAGAAAATTGTGCGCTTCGTTTACAAGTTTAAAGCGCTGTCGTAAACAAAACACTAGATAGATTTAGCTTGTCGGAGACGTTCTGAATTAGACGTACACCTGTTTGCCAGACACCTCCTGCGCACGCGCACTAGCAAGGGTGAGTGCGATCGCGGCCACTGCGTCTGCGTGGGAAGGGTACGGTAAATCGGTATACTACTGCGTCAGTACGTCTGCGGGAATCTAAATCTCTCTACTAATAGACCTATCCGATCCATTTGAAGAACGCAGCCAAAATAAATTTCTGCAAATCTATAATGTATCTATATGATTGAATGGGAACGTGACCGAAACAGACCGCAACAACGTCTGCTCGCGCATTTCCGTCGAGTCGCGAAAAGCAAGTGCTACTGATTCTTTTTTTTTTTCAAAGAGATGGAGAACCCATACAAACGAAATCTTGGGCCGAAGGGAAAGCCGAGGCTGCACCGTACACCTGACATAGAACCACGTGCTTCTGCGGGGGATATGTATGGGCGTACCTCAAGGTCCTCCAGATTTTGTTAAACCGAGCCTTCAACGTACAGGTTTAACCTGGACCCTCCACCAACATAGTGTGCGGCGACTCGAGCTAAAGAGAAGCCGAATGGGGCGGCTTCACAATACGCCGATAGATTTGCCCTACAGTTTGTACAATTGTGTGACCCGACTGCCCTGACATGGCGGTGTAGATGCAGTGCTTCATCACATCAGGGAAATTTCTTTTCATTTGCTGCGCAAATTCGGAAACAGTATTTGTTCTTCCTACATTTCTAGCCTTCGTCGTCATCATAGGCCGTGTTATACCAACTGCAGGGGGAAGGCTAATCCTATATTACTCCAACTAAACCGATCCTGTGCTAGTTGCGAACGTCTAATCCGTCCACCTAGCTTTCTGCCTCTCCCGCTACGCTTTCTTTCCCTTGCAATAAAGTTGGTTACCCTCCGCGACCATCGATTATCCTCTCTTAGCACTACATTCCCTACCCACACCCATTTATTCTTCTTGGCTTCCATTAGAACATCATTAACTAGAATTAATTCTCTGACCCATTCTGAGCGCTTTCTATCTCTTAACGTTACACCTACCATTTTTCTTTCCATAGCCCTCCGCGTTGCCCTTAGCTTAAGTGGAACCCTTTTCGTTAGCCTCGACCTTTCAGCACCCCATCGGGGTGGCGCAGTGGTTACGGCGCTCGACTACTGTTCCCAAGGATGCGGGATCGAATCCCGGCCTCGGCGGCCGCTTTTCGATGGAGGCGAAAAGCAAAAGCGCCCGTGTGCTGTGCGATGTCAGTGCACGTTAAAGAACCCCAGGTGGTCGAAATTTCCGGAGTCCTCCACTACGGCGTCTCTCATAGCCTGAGTTGCTTTGGGACGTTAAACCCCACAAACCAACCAACCAACCATCTACCTTTCAGCCCCATAAGTGACTACAGGTAAGACACAACTATTTTATACTGTCTTCTTGATCGATACCGGTAGCGATAGCTGTTTGTAACCTCAGTACTGCGCTATGCCGGTAATTAACCAACCGATGTTATGTTATTGATCAGTGATTTACATAGCTTGAGGGGTCTGTATCGGAAATTTAAGTGTGACAGAGCTGTATCTGCGCACCAAACATTGCGGCCTGCGCATGCCACGTTTTTAAATCAGCTGACTGCATAATTCGAAGGTAATCGATCCTTATGTGCAAGTCGGAACTCGTTTTATGTATTGGCGCGTTCAGTGCCACAAGGAAGCAGATAAAGGTGTTTGCTGCAATTGCTTTTAGAAACAAATAAAAAAATCAAAATGGTTTACAGGAAAGGAAGGACGCTGTATAAGTTGCAATTTATCTGTGGACACCTGAACAGCGCCATAAGGGAAGGGAGGAAGGTGGGAGTTAAGGCATAAGGAGAGAAAGAGGTGCCGTAGCGGACGGCTGCGCAGTGATTTCGACCACCTGCAGCGTTCCTGTGGTGTGCAATGTGAGCGCACGTTAAAGATCTTCAGGGGGTCGAAATTACACCGGAGCCCTCCACTACTGCACCTCTTTCTCTCCTTATGCCTTCCACCTTTCTCCCTTCCCTTACGGCGCTGTTCAGGTGTTCACAGAACAAGTGTGACAGATACTGCGTATTTCTCCTCCTGTGAACCGATTACTACTACTATTATTATCTTTAACATGCACTGGCATCGCCCAGCACACGGACGCCTCTCCGTTTTGCCTCCATCAAAACGCAGCCGCCGACAGTCGGGTTCAAACCTGGGTACTCAGTAGTCGCGCATCTTAACCACTGCACCACCGACGAGGGGCTAAGAGAAATATCGAAATTAAGAAATGAGAAACAGCAGGTAATTACCGCTCATCTAAAGTTTAGGTGAAACTGGTTTCATAACAACAGACACTCATTACAGGTGAGCTGCTAACGAAGTCTTGGCATTACTTCCACATATTAACACGCATAATTCATCAAGCAATAATATTGATGTTAAATTAGGTAAATCTTGCGTACGTGCAGGAAATAATTTCTTTATTTAAGAAGAATAAGTCTGATTTTCAGGAGCGTTCATTATTTGTACAATATTCTCTCCTATATTATGTCCCATTATTAAAAAATAAGCACAGGTTTTATTTAAATTACATTTGCTTCAATAGCTGTAGAAGGTAAACCTTTATCGTAGGCACCAGCGCACACGCAAAGCACAGAGAAATGCCAGGAGTAGAGAGTTCGTGATTGAACGTTAACCAGTCAACTGGAAATAAAAGAAATGAAACATCAGGCTGCAAGAAAAAAAAAACACGAAAACCATGAAGCACCGCAGCTCATTCAATGTCTCAATTCGGACTGGATGGTGTATGTCCAGTAATTTACCGACGTGGACCGCGCCCCGATCATCTAGAACAGCCGAGTTCATCTTCTGCTTTACGATTTAACAAACAAGGAAAAACAATCAAAAGGAAAGTGAGACAAACATAAACGAAGGACACGAAAGAAGGAAGAGAGAAGCAGAATGAGAGAGAGGGGGATGCTAGACACCTTAGGCTACACTTTCGGAGTAGCCCGCGGTACGCCGAAGGCTAGCGTACAGTACAAAAGCCCGCTCGATACAAGGGGTGCACAGATCAATACGAGACGGCAAAACAGGAAAGCAGCTTCCTGTCTCCTCAAACAGCGCTCTTTCGCTCCTTCCAAACCTCCTCCTCAACAACCTCCCTCCCTGTTCCCCCGTCCAGTCCGCCCATACACTTTCAAGCCTGTTCCGGGCCCAGCTGACGAACCTCCCCCAAAAAGAAATCGCCAAAGACCGGAAAGCTAGATGAGGTTTAGCTCGGGGCTAGAGACAGGGAGTTAGCGAGAACTGTGGTAGATGGGAAGAGCAATTTGATTTATGAAGAGCGTAATATTGGAAGGTCATTTCGGGAGAGAAAAAAGAAAGAGCCGTTTCATTCCGAGCTTCGAAGAACTCTTGAGGATATGGGCGAAGGTACTTAGCCTTTTGACTCTTCTGTTTTTCTTTTTTTTTTTTGCCAGTTTATTACTTCATTTCGCATCTAGCGAGGCCGCTTAGGAGCACCCCGAGAAACGTATCCTCTTGTAAATTTGTCCATCGCTTTATTTCACTCCTTATCAGTATGTATTCTTCGTTTTTGTTTTGTATTTCGCCGCTATGAACACGATGAAAGAGTTTGTAGAAAGAACGATAAAACTTGTATTGAAGGAGGTCTAAGTTTGCGAGTGTAAAAGTTATAAATCAACGCTTGGGTGGCAAATGCTGGACGGACGGGGTGAGAAAAAACCAGCTCAATAAGTGAGCTCAACTGAGAAAAAAAAAGGTCGCTGCTTAGGAGTTTCACGCAGTCTGTAGCGATTTGCGATACGTGTATCTCCACGCTTGAACTGTTGAAGCGAAAACGAAGCTATAGGTTCTGAAGGGACTTCATTGTCCAGGAAGCGGATGTCCGTCTTTCTTGAACACCTGCTGCTCCTATTGCAGGCTTGAACACGTACTTTGTAACAACGTCAGATTAAATGCGAATTTGGATATTTTCTTTGAGTAGCTGTAGAGTAGGATGTACTGTTGGTTTCAGATTGCAATTTACAGAAGACTTTAGGGAATTACGTATGCACAAGTTTCAATAATTTTATTATCAATTCCTATAATTTTTGTAAGGTGTCAATGCTTTACCGCCGTCGATGGTGAACAGCAGTTCATGACCGCTTGCCGCTGTGGCTCATGTTGCGACGATCATCGTCTGAGGCGCCGCGATGGAAGCGACGCGCAAAAGGCACATATGTGTAGTAATATGTTGGGGCGCGTATAAGAACCCACGCTGGAAGAAATTATTACGAAGTCATTGTTCACACTACTTTGTTTTACTTCATCCTTTATCCCTTTCTTTACTGCGCGGCTGTGCCATCCAGAAAGTGAGGCAGTTACTACGTCTTAATGTTTCCTTGCCTTACAAGCAACTTACGATCATTATTCTTAAAATGTGAGACCCGCAAGAATAAAACGTGTCATAAGTATCTATGCGAAATGCTTTCGATTGCTGCTTTTGCGGTTAGATATTTCGTTATCAAACTTCTGACCAATTAGTTTTTATCTTCATCCTTCGTAACGCGTCAAACGTCGTGGACACCTAACATTAGCGCAAAATATAGTCAAGAATGCACGGACTAGAAAAGGAATGAAAAAGTACAGCACTGGCTATAGGCTAAGCTGCAGTTCACACTGTAAGCCTCTAAAATTTTTTAACCTTGAGGAAACAAGTAGCCAAGCCCAAATCAAATGACTACTCTCATCACAGTCGTCTCTGTCATTGCAATAACTGTCAGCCTTGAGAGTCATCTTTTGTCGGAACGAAAGGTCATCCCTGATTTAGTCACCGGTACAAAGGACTTACCAGAATTATGATAAATAGCACAGCGTTGAAACAACGGTGCAATTCACTGATGACTTAATTACGCTTGAAAACTATTTTCTGGAAACTGTCTGGTCTGAAGTTTCAGTATTCTCAGCTGGCGCAACCGAAGTGGGCACCACAAATTCTGCGCATAAAGAATTCCAGGTAATACATGCAAGTGCTAGGTCACTATTAGACGTCTCTATTCTTTATGGCCGCGTAGCAATTAGAAGTTAAGCCTATTAAAAGCTACTCAGGCCAAAATAAAATAAACTTTAGCGAAAAGAAGGACGATAATGAGGAACCAATTACTCCCGGGACTACATCGACACTTCATCAAACGCCTTGACAGCGAGGGAGGCGAGCTGAAACAGTAGATTTAGTGACTTTTTTTTTTATTGAAGAAAATCAAAAGTAAGACAAAGTACTTTATATGTTTCTCCTCCGGTTTGTATCACTAAGGCGTAGTAAGCAGTTTAATAGAATCCATGCCCATGAAAGAAAGGGCCTCCAGTGTAGAAAAAGTAAAAATGAACGTGTTGTCTTTTTTTTTTATTTCTTTTTTCTCAGATGCTAGTTCCTACACCTCGGGCCCCCGAGGGTCCCAGCTGCTGTAGAGTGGATGAACTTTGCCCCCAACAGCTGCTGCCTCCAGAGTAAATGACCCTAGTTCGGAAAGGAGGTGCAGAGTTACGCTCCTATATGGAACCTCCTTCGTGCGATCATTTTGCTACGATTATAGTTTTCTTCCTTCCAAGAGTTAAGAATCTGATTTGTTTAAAGATATTTTTTTATGTGAAAAGTTCCCACTTTAAAACCTTCCTTCCGTTTACTTCCAGAAAGAACTACGACTATTAAGGTGCCAACAGGAAGTGAAAAATCCTGCGCGCCAGTCGCTTCATTTCGCGCCTATGTCACTCACTCACTCACTCACTCACTCACTCACTCACTCACTCACTCACTCCTTCACTCACATGGTAGCTTTGTCAATTACCCAGATTATTTATTTCAGTCCTATTTAGGCAGCTGTGCTTCTTTGCACAACACATCTTCCCGAATCATCAGCTGAGGTCATGCTTGCTTGACGCAAGTCATTTCCGCATACTCCGCAAAGAGTATCTCCTAAGCAGTCGTCAGAGCAAAAGAGAGAGTAAAAGAAAGAAAGGGAAAAGAAGATAGAGTGCAAGAGCGAAAGAAGAAAAACTAAAATCAAACAAAGAAAGAAGTAAAGAAAGAAGGGAAAATGCACTGGGAAGACGAAAGGAATGGGATACTTGGCTCAAGGAAAGAGTTGCGATCCACCGCATCACGAGAAAGTCCCGAGCCATAACCGTTGGCTTTCCGCGGCACTATTCGTCCCGCGGGTGCCGTGGCCCGTTTTGGCGCGCCGTAAGCCGCACCAGATCCTGCATTGCTCGCTGCCCACTCTGGTCGTTAACCGGAACGGCGTTAACGCCGGCCGAACAGCCTAGATAGCAACCACAACGCAAAGAGAGCTCGAGCACACAGGCAAGCTGAGACACGTAGCCACGGAGGCACAATTTGCACACGTAATGTAGACCTATACACAAACACATAATAAAAGGCATACGAGGCAAATGCTGGCCTTTGAGGGCTAGGAGTCAGCTCAGAGGACTATCGTGACGGGGTGGGCTCGACTGTAAGGAGGCCTATAGGTCGTTAAGACAGTGGAGAAGAATACTTTGATACCGAGCTCCTTTTCTGGCTGAGCTTCGGGATAAGAGAGACCCTATTCCGTTCGGAATCAGCGATGCCGGAATTGACTGCATCGATTGTTTGAGAGCGCCGAACCGGCGCGTAGTTTCAGGTCTCTTATTGCTAGTGAGCGATGTGGCGAATAAAAACTCTTGTGACTCTGTTTACTACAAATGAGGTACGAGCGGAGTTAATATCTTTCTAAACACAGCGAAGCAGCCAATAGGCGCGAACGGAGACCTGTTCAGCTGGTAATTGATTCGTTTTTTCTTTCTCATTTATTTAGATAATTCTGAACAGCTAAACTTGCACAAAACTGAGCTGCAGTAAAACCGAAGCTTGGGTGAGTTGGTATTTCATCCCGTAGAAG
The DNA here is from genome assembly GCA_023969395.1 of Amblyomma maculatum. Taxonomy (NCBI): domain Eukaryota; kingdom Metazoa; phylum Arthropoda; class Arachnida; order Ixodida; family Ixodidae; genus Amblyomma; species Amblyomma maculatum. The sequence goes on along the minus strand of JAJIZL010019966.1, from coordinate 427,602 downwards.
AAACAGAGCGAAGACATCCAGAACAGAGCGAGGGCACAGTACGAGCACTCTACCTATGCCGTTGTTTTGCCATGGTTGTTTTTGCTCTGTTTGCACGGAAAGTTGGAGTGCTAAGTTGTGAATAGCCGGCTATAACGTATGAACAGAACATCGGGCTACTCTAAACATAAGCTGACAGGTTCACTGCGACGGTGTTATAAAAGAAATCTCTGCCATCCTTAATGAAAAACCTGCAACTGTGCTATTGTCATTAGAGTGCATCTTTTCAGAAGAGCCGTTTCCTGAATACATAAGGAGACTTCGAAGAAAGTATTTAACATAAACTATCACCTGCCGAAGACCTCCACTGCATCTCGCCTGTAGTACTTCTGCGCTGACTAACCGTATACTACTGTCTGCTAACAACCATTGGTGCCCCCTCCAGCGTGATGCCAACTTGATCCGCTAGCAGTGTATTGAAGCTTGTGTCTGAAGTGAGCAAAAGCCATCTTTAGAGTATTTATGGCGAGACCAGTAGTGGGGCTCTACCACAATTAAATCTCACCAAACTGCAGTCATGTAAAGATGCTTTTTTGATGAAAATGAAGGTGAGTGACCGCAAAAAAGGATGTACTCGCAGTATCACAAAAATTTTTGCACACTTTGTGATTCCTGTTGCCTGCGAACCTAGATTGCAACTTTTCAGGAAGCTAAAGCAAAAATTTAAAAATTTTCGGACTCCACTCGTGCACTTCTTGCCCCTACTTTCCTGCTACCTGTTCACATCTAAAACACTGCCTTTTCTCCTGACCCCTTCTTCTGAACGCTGCTTTGAACCCTTTCCCACCGTCTCTCTGGTGGAATGTTTGACAGTCCTCGTCGAATGGTGGTCCAGGCCCATTCCTTCTTGCCGTGCTCTTACGTGTTAGCAATTCTATCAGCACGTGATGTAAAAGGAAACATAGCACTCGTCTTATAGCAGAGTTCGGCGAAAGCCCTTCGTTTGTATTTGCAGCTGAAAACACAATAGGTTATAATTTCTGTGCAAACGTATTGCTACGAGTGGAATGTGGTGTACCACGTTGGCATTCAGCAAGTGAAGAAAGAAGTGTCTGGGTGTGTGGACGAAGCGACGCTCAGTGTTGAGTTGTGGGGCTAAGCGGTGCCTATCGATTTTAAAGTGGTATTACCCATCGGTGCGTGATTTCCACTCTGAAATCGATGGACACCGCTTAGCTCCAC